>JWJB01000431.1:0-10444 GCA_000812895.1 Rutstroemia sydowiana | reverse complement strand
ACCCCCACCTCACCACTAAAACCCGCCCTCATCGCCGCAATCACCATCTCCATTCTAATTCTCCTAATCCTCGCCCTCAGCTTCATAATCCTAATGCGCCGTCGTCGTCGAAAACTTTCTCCTGAACAAAGAATGAGTACTATGTTGCAACAGAGTCTGTATCAGAATGATCCGTTGTATTACGATGGGATGAGACGTGGTTGGGTTACTAGGGTGAATAGTAAACCGGTGGAGTTGTTGAGTGATGGGAAAAGATGGTTGTGATGTATGGGTTGTTTTGGTAACATCATAACGTATCTGCAGATTTAATGATTTTTGGGATATACATCAATGAATTCCTGGGTTGAAAAATGGTTTGGGATCTAGATGTTATATCGCGCTTTTTCAAGGAGAAGCTTAGAATTCACGATGGAATGGAGTATTGGTATGGTTTTCAATGCTCACTTCTGGGAAAAGGAGGATAAGGAGCAGTCATTATCATGTTTTTATAGCATGCCATAAATCATATCATATCCTATCCTACAATCACTATATAGAAATCTAGAAAAATGGTGTCCAGCAACCAAACCTGTCGTTCTCAAAAAAAAATAAAATCGTAACATTCTGCTTGAAATCAAATCCATGCCAGATATTAGGGTATCGCAAAAAAGAAACCTCCGTCCCATAGTGTGCAGACCAAATAAATTCGTAAACCATCAAAGCATAACCTAGAACGAAGCCCCAATTCCTTGTCGATAACCATCACCAAATTCACACTCCTCAATTGATATACCTCCCACGATTATGTCCCAACTCCTCATAAGCCGGTGGTGCTTCCCCAATCTCACTTCCCTCTTCTCCAGGTATCGTAAGTTCATCTTCCCCAGGCACCGCGATCCTAACACGACTTGAATTTGCTCTTGGTCGCCGATAAACGTCGTTTGGCGCAGAAGGTGCAGAAGAACTGCGAACGCGCGATGGGGGTGGCGTGAGAAACGATTCGGGAAGTTTCTCCGGTGGATATTGATATGGTTCGTTGGTGAAAGAGGGATGTACGTATGGTTGTGCAGGTGGCGGAGGAGGTGGAGGATAGACATGAGAAGTTTGATGTGTCGCAGGTGTGTATTGTGGATGCGTAGAGTGAGGCGTGTTGATAGGGACATTTTGTTGTGGGGGAGGTGGAGGTGGAACCCAAGCAGTGGATGGTGCGCCGGTTGGGTATGGAGCTTGTGGTCGTTGTGTTTGAGAGTTTCGCGATGGTGGCGATGTATATCTTACATCTTCACGACTTTTTTTCTTATCGCTCCTATCCTTACTACGTTCTCTGTCCCTTCCACTACCTTTGTATCTTTTATCCTTCTCGCGCTGCCTATCGGGTGATTCATTTCTTCTATATCTGCGATCCTTTCCCCTATCTCTTGATCTATCTCTAGGCTTTTCGCGAACACGATCAGAAGAATGTCTTCTCCTACTCCTAGGTCCAGCATCATCAGCTGAATAATTGCGATATGATGATTCTTCGAGATTTAAAGCTTCGGTTTCGAGTCGATGCTTTTCTTCTTTGTTTTTGATATGTCGGTTTAAAAGATAGGCTCCTGCCACTAATTCGAGACCGCCAAGAAGTACCATTTTGAATGGATTTTGCGACAACTATTGTATATGGGTTTAACTTGATGTTGTTCTTATGGTTTGCGACCGATAGGATTACTGCGATCGATTCTTGTTCTGTTGTTATTTGCTTTGCGCGCTGTAATTGATGATACTATCAAAAAGTTGCCATGAGATTTTAGAGAATGAAAATATACTATAAAATTCATTCGAAAAGGAGTGAATCACATAAATAGTCAGCAGCTCAAACAGCCGCATGGACGCCGAGTTCGGGTGGCTTCTGTTCAGCTGATACTCATCTGAAAAGAGAGAAAACATCGATAATCCATGACTTACCTCATACATCACCAATATATTTGTATTCATTATTCATTACCAAGAAGTTTTTATTAAGCAGGAAAGGAAGCTCCTTGGTACTTCATCATCCCACTCTAAGAGCTTAGTCAGGCACCGTCTAATGTAAGGGGTTTAACGTTCGCATTATGTCATATCATGTGATTAATCATCGGTAGAATGTTATTGCGAATGCCGATATTTGTTGCATATCTCATTTCGAGTCGTTATTTTGTGTTTCTTTTTTCATCACTCACCTCCATTTTTGAGAAGTTACGAGTCAGAATTTAATACATCATAAATACCTTCCTTATATGCTAGTTCTACCAATCATTACCGGAGCAACTTTCCCGACTTGTTCACAGAGATTTCCAGATTCATAGATCTCAATCCCAGCTTTACTCTGCTGTTGTGTATCATCAATCTTCTAGAAACAATATCGTGCTAACTAAGCCGAACCTCATCCCTTCTATCAAGGACCGACATTTACCCCATGGGGAACTCAGACACATATCGGTTGAAAGAAGCCCGAGTGTTGTGATAGATTTTGGGAGGAGAAAACCATCCAAGCTTTTCGTCCCAAGACCAACTATTTGTAGTATCTTAGCTACATAATTTACGAGAACCTAATGCAATATCCTAGTTCTCTGATTCACTTAGATCCATAATGATATCTCTTCTGATTGCTGGAAAGATATGCACTGAGGGGCCGTATTTGCGGGGTGCATGAGAAAATTTCTCTCCTGATGAAGCTCGTCATTCGATTACAGTTGATCCGAAATTTTGGTTGGCTAATGAATGAATGTATTTTTCATATCTGTGGAGAGCTATATACAATATATATATTAAAAATGCTGCTATTTTCTTTCATCGATACTCAGTCTTTTGACACTTCATTATCCCATCATGAAGTTTCTACAAATCTTTGCGACGTTGTCGTTGCTGCTTTGGGCAGCTGTAGCTACAAATGATGGATTGACGGATGTTGTAGAATGGGATCCTTACAGTTTGACTGTTAATGGCGAAAGGGTATACATCTTGTGAGTTTCCTTTACCTAGTCTAACTTCACTGAAAACTAATTCATCGTTTTAGTTCTGGAGAATTTCACTACCAGCGTATGCCTGTACCTGAAATGTGGCTTGTATGTATTGCTTGTCGCAAATGATTCCATATTCTCATTATTACATAGGATATATTCCAGAAGTTCAAAGCAAATGGACTGAATGCTGTCAGGTAAGTTTCCCGAAGTAAAATTTATACCTGCTAACTGAATAGCATTTACTTTTTCTGGTCCTACCATTCAGCATCAAAGGATAACTACGACTTTGAGACGTCGGGAAAAAATGTCCAAAGAGTTCTAGATTATGCAAAGGAAGCTGGAGTCTACGTGATTGCTCGATCCGGGCCATATTGCAATGCAGAATCAAATGGTGGGGCTTTAGCCTTGTGGGGTTCTGATGGTAGTTTGGGAAGTTTGAGAACAAGTGATGCTACATATTATGCAGCCTGGCAGCCGTGGGTCGCAAAGATCGGTGCCATATTAGCTGCAAATGAAGTCACGAAGGGAGGAGTAAGTTACAAAAATTCAAAAGATAAAGTTATACATACTAATACTACAGGTCAGCCGATAATTCTTAATCAAGTCGAAAATGAACTTCAAGAGACAACACACACAGCAAATAATACACTCGTAATTTATATGGAACAATTAGAAGCTGCATATCGTGCTGCGGGTATAACTGTTCCACTAAGTCATAATGAAAAAGGGATGAGGTCAGAGTCTTGGAGTACTGACTATGAAAATGTCGGTGGTGCAGTGAACGTCTACGGATTGGACTCATGTAAGCACGATAAACTCGACCTCCTTACCACTATTCTCCGAATTTGAGTGTCCTAACACTTTGTCTAGATCCTGGTGGCCTATCCTGTACTAATCCGGATACTGGATTTGAACTGGTGCGAACTTATGCTCAATGGTTCTCGAATTATTCCTATACACAGCCCAATTACTTGCCGGAGTTTGAAGGTGGTTATTTCACTCCTTGGGGTGGCAGTTTCTATGACGATTGCTCAGCCGAGCTTGATCCTGACTTTGCAGACGTTTATTACAAGAACAATATTGCACAAAGAGTAACACTGATGAGCTTGTATATGGCTTGGGGTGGTACGAATTGGGGTCATTCCGCAGCTCCAGTGGTCTACACATCTTACGATTATTCGGCTCCATTGAGAGAGACACGCCAAGTACGAGACAAGCTTTCTCAGACCAAGCTAATTGGATTATTTACCAGAGTTTCAAAAGATCTTCTAGAGACAGAAATGATTGGAAATGGTACAGGTTATAGTGTACGTCCTATATACTCGATCTAAAAGCTTTTTACTAATATATCTCAGGTATCTTCAGAAACTGCCTTCTCATGGGTTCTACGAAATCCCAATACTCAGGCTGGGTTTACAATTCTTCAGCAAGATGACAGCACCTCAAGAACATCTATTACTTTTGATGTATATCTCAACACTACGAAAGGTGCAGTGACTGTGCCCAATGTCAATCTCAATGGTCGACAAAGTAAAATACTTGTGACGGATTACAATTTTGGCAATCATACCTTGCTCTATTCATCTGCAGAGGTTCTTACATATGGTAATTTCGATGTTGATGTTCTTGTTTTATATCTTGATCAAGGACAATCTGGACAATTTGCTTTCGAGTCGGGATCAGGATTAACTTTTCAGGTCTATGGCAACTCAAATATTACACAATCAACACTAAATAATACTTCGATAACCTCAAGCCCAACTTTTACCTATGTACAAGGAGCAGGCCAAACAGTGGTTAAATTTTCAAATGGAGCTTTGATATATCTACTCGACCAAGAAACAGCATGGAAATTCTGGGCACCACCAACAACGTCTGACCCTAACGTGAAGCCAAGCGAACACATCTTTGTTCTTGGACCATACCTCGTCCGAAATGCATCGTTTTCTGATGGAATCATTACAATATCTGGCGACAATGATAATGCGACGGCGATCGAAGTATATACAGGCGACTCATCAATCAATACCATTACATGGAACGGGAATAATCTACCAACAAAGAAAACAAGTTATGGATCGCTCACTGCTCATATCCCCGGTGCTCAGAATCGAACTATTTTACTACCCTCGCTAACGAATTGGAGTTCTGGAGATTCTCTTCCTGAGAAAGATCCATCGTACGATGACTCAAAATGGATAACATGTAATAAGACGACTACTTTGAGTCCGATTGCACCATATACGCTGCCTGTGCTTTTCTCTAGCGATTATGGTTTCTATACAGGGCCTAAGATCTATCGAGGTTACTTCGACGGACTAAATTATACCTCAATCAACATTACCTGTTCGGGTGGTCTAGCATTCGGTTGGACAGCATGGCTCAATGGTGTGCTCCTAGGTGGAAACACTGGAAATACAACCGTCCCAACTACAAATGCAATTCTTCCGATAAGCAATTCTAACTCAACCCTCAAACTCAAAGACAACCTCGTTACAGTCGTCGTGGATTACCACGGCCACGACGAAACCTCCACAGCTAAAGGTGTCGAAAACCCACGCGGTATTCTCGGTGCTTCTCTACTTTCCAACAGCATCACCACCAACTCCACCACCACCGGATTCAAGTTCTGGAAAATTCAAGGTAACGCCGGTGGTTCCGCTAATATCGATCCGGTGCGCGGCCCGATGAACGAAGGAGGTTTCTACGGTGAACGAATCGGATGGCATCTCCCCTCTTCACCCAGTCTCCCCTCCACCTCGACCCCATTCATCGGCCTCAACAGCTCAGGAATTGCCTTCTACACTACCACATTCGAACTCAATCTCGACAGTGATCTTGACGTTCCACTCGGATTGAAATTCTCCTCACCCGAAGGCACGATTGCTAGAGTAATGTTTTGGATCAATGGATATCAGTATGGGAAATACGTGCCGCATATTGGACCGCAAACTGTGTTTCCCGTTCCCCCTGGTGTGATTAATAATGTAGGGAGTAATTATATTGCGGTTAGTTTGTGGGCGATGACGGATGAGGGGGCGAGGTTGGATGGACTGGATTTGGTGGCTTATGGGGTGTATGAGAGTGGGTTTGGGTTTAGTAGGGATTGGAGTTATTTGCAGCCTGGGTGGGATATTAGTAGATTGGAGTATGCTTGAGTTGGTAGTGGGCGGGATAAAGCTGTTACTACTGCATAATATACCGTCATGAATGATTTCTTAAACCTTGAATCTTTTACCTTTCAAATTTCTCTACTGCAATGTTGAAGATTTCGATACTGGTTCAACTTGATTTACACAAAACACGAAGTTTGATTAGAAATTGAATTTGTTAAAAAATAACTAAGATCTTTAGGTAGCGGCAGGTTCATTGCACGCGCCGGTGAGTGGTTGGGTTTAGTTGAGATGAGCTCAGAGCGAAGCGGGAGGGGAAAATTACTATTGTTGTCACCATTTTATTATAGTTTCAATGTATATCGCATATGAGGTGGTACATACATCATAATTATAAAATCATTTTACTTTCAATCTGTTCCCCATCTAATTCCATCGCATGCATCTCCTCTCCACCCCTTGAAAAGTAAAAATCACAAGCGCTACTGTATGCACAATCCTAATAGACCTACACACATCCAATGCCACCTATACTAGTGATCCATCCATCAATTTATTCCTCCATCCACTCCATCCCGCAGCTGATAACGGGAGCGCAGCATGCAGTAACATCGATTGCTACTACAGTGCCGTTAATTGTCAATATAATGTAGTATAGGGTAGAGTTATTTATAGGACGATTTATTTACGGTTGTTGGAGGAGGATTGAGGAATGAATGAACTGGATTGGAATATAGGCTGATTGATTCTTGATCGAGGGCTCTAGTATTGAGTTCTGTGGTATGATTTATGGCTATGTATGTTACCTGCGTACAAATCTGTACTACTGCCAGTTCTGTACCTATTGCCTCTTTTCTCTTCCACCGAAGGAAAAAATATTATTCATAAAGTTCCATCAAAATAAACTTGTAAACTTCTACATACCAATCAACTAACCAAGCACATTACAATTAATACAACAAAAACACTCCATGCAAAATCAACTCAACCCGACCCAAACCCAACCCCTCCAACCACAAATCAAACCCCTCCCCACATCACTCCCCTTCCAAGTTCCAGCCATCGACCCCAAACTCAACCCACAATCCCACGTGGTGGCGTCCCAGTATCTGCCGTCTGCAAACTATTATTAGTTTATTCTACCCTATTAAGGTTAAATGTTTAAATCCTCAATCCATCTCCGACAACCTGCATAGGCCCATAGGTAAGTAGACTTCTGACATGCATGCATATACATTAGTTCTATGATAATACCGTTGAGTGTGTTTTTTTCTGTTTAAAATTCTGGACAATCTTATCATGCTATTTTTTGATTCGCCATGTTTTGAATTGATTCCGCTGTGGTTTCTAGATCATGCGGAGGAGATTGGATTATGATTGTGTGTAGATACATTGGAGGGTGGATGATTCTTTTTGAGTAGAATTAACCTTCTTTATTCCGATCTAATCCATCCTAATCTAATTTAAGTCTATGGAATTAACTAGAGATCTTTTTCATATCGCCTCGTACATACAGCATCATATCTAAGTAGGCCATAATTTTGCAGTGGTCTTCTTACCCTGCCCGTCTATCTTCCCCAAAGCAGGCAAGCGGGCAAGCGCAATCCTAACGGAGACGGAAACCCGCAACTTTTGCACGAAGTACCATTGATTTTTCCACCATGATAAGAGCGTAAATATATATTCCTATTCCTACAAAACTAAAACGGAATAGCAAATCCGCATAGGGCGAAACATCTCTTACTGTACTAGTAGTTCTAATGAACTCATCTCTGTATGCGTCCATTTACTTGTCAGTAAACGAATTTCCCAAAATGGTATCCTAGTCTCACACACTCCATATCAATACACAAATAAAGAAAAAGCGAATATCAAGATACCTTTTACGAGTCTCCTATCACAGCAATGATTTAACAATTAACCCGGAGAATAAAACTCGTAAAAAGCGCCAACCATTTATCATATGCTGTGGCCGGTGGCTTTTTTGGCAGTGGTACTGTACCCGGTCACCATTAGCAGTTACTTCATTCATGGCCATGGCAGTGGTGAAAGGTTCTACAACACAAACAAACGTACAAATCTTATTAGAAGGAAGCCTAGAGATGAATTGACACAAATACATCGGACGAAATATAAAAATGCTAAAATTAAAAAAGTGATAGTACAAACAAAACCCGTTGAGTGGATGAACTTTATCAATTAGATGATCGGTAGCTCAATCATTCATCTGACCTAACTGTCTTGGTATTCCAGAATCCTATTCACACATCTCAACTTAGTAAAATCCTGCAAGCCCAATCTTTAGGATTTCTCGTTGCCTGCTTGGATGCATATGTAGGTACAGTACTGGTGTAGTGTGCACTAGGTGATCAACGGCTTTACCCGGGGTGGCGGCTGAGAAGAAGGTGCTCTTGCTGGTTGATTGATTAGTAGATTGCATCGCCGCGATTACGTTAGTACTGCACTACACAACCTAATTCAATTGGTTGTGGTTGAATCTTTGTAATGGAATGAATACCCAATAGTATTACAATTAGACTGCTACTGTTGTTCGTTACTGTCGTTATTCTTCTTCTATAGTAGTGAGATAGATACCGGTATTCGTCCGAACCCAAAGTATGGAAATCCCCCGATGGCTTGCTTCTTTCCAGATCTGCTAGCAAATATCAAGAGACGATTAAAGATGTCACCCAGACGCCATTCCATCTCATCCACGCCGTTTGGTTTTATCCAATTCCAGACCGATATCAAATTTTCCATTTTCATCCAAAAGCATACCGATTCCCAATTCAATCACTCCATCCAACCGATTCAATTCCGTATCCTCACAAAATTCGGGCCCAGCTACCCCTAGTTTTATTTTTCTCCCCCAAGTTGTACTTTGTTAAAGCCGGTGAATTAATTCCCTTTCCGTATTAATTCGACCTCATTTCAACCAAACCCAAACCCAATGTCCCAACGCCTTCACATTTCCCCAGCTCAATCCCCCATCGGTAAACTCCAATCTTCCCTTTCTCGTCTCCGAAGCCGCTTGTATCGTATTCCTCAAATCGTTCGAGCGTTCGGGCCCCCAATTCCTCACTCTGAATCCGTGTTTATGGATTTTGTACCCAATGATTAGAGTGAAAAAGACGGGGATCTTGGGCGTATGATTAGTTTGTTGATAAAATAATAAAGGAAAACTAGAAGTAGTGGGATGGGATGGGTAAAAAGGGAATAAACTTGGTCGTCGAAACAAAATAGGGGAATCTTTAACATACCGAAATATAACTAGCTATAAACCTCCTCACATCAAATGGGCGTTCCAAAAATGCCGCTACTCCATTAAAAGTAACCAGAATAATACAAGCTGACATGCCATAAAATCCTTTCAACCATTGCCCATGCGATTTGTATGGATAACGAGAATGATCGCGATCATAATGAGCAGCCTGTCTTTCCGAGGCATTTCCATAAAGCTTAGTGTCTTCGAGTCTATTGGATTGGAAGAGTTAGTAAACCAAAAACGATGTATCAAATTTTGATTCACCGAGGTGAAAGGTCGAAGAGAAATAAGAAAATATGAGACATACGTTCGGAAAAATCCGAGATACGTAGCGCATATAGTGGCGTAGACAATAAGAATCGACGATGTGCAATTTGATGCTAATTCGGAAAGTCGCTTATTATATGATTAGCTTTAATTTTTTGATTTGCTGGGAAAGAAATGATATGTTTAGTGTACTCACGAGTGCGGTTGTGCCTGTTCTACCCATAAATGCAACTAAAGCCATTGCCGCAGTTGCCAAGACCGCCCTTATCGGAACACCAGATCGAGTTTGTCGTAGTCTCCTTGTCATGAATTCTGGCCCAGTTTGATCTTGTAATGCTAAAGTATGTAGAACTCTAGATGCTACATACATTGAATTGATGGCACAGGTGAATGAAGAAAAGGCGAAAATGGCGTTGAAAAAATGGGCAGCGGCTGGAAGACCAGCTTCGATGGCGGCGATGATGAAAACCGAATGGGCGCCGACTGATTGACCTTGCCCATTGATAAATGGGTGAGTGTATGGTACCACAAAAGATACGGTTATCATGGCCATGGTATAGAGGGTTACGATTCGAATGCAAATTTTTCGGGCTGCCATCTTCATACTTTCGGCGTTAGCTAGGGCTTTACTTTCTGCTGCTGTGGCGGCGACAATATCCATTCCAGTATATGAGAAGATGACATTGATCATGGTTGTCCTGTACGCCTCGTTAGTGGCATATATGAGATATTGAGAGGGTTACCACTTACCACATCCCGAGAAAGCTACCCGTGGCTCCTTTAATTTCTCTTTCGAGTTCACCTGCCTCATTTCTTACAGAATAGACATGATTAAAGAA
>JWJB01000429.1:0-28330 GCA_000812895.1 Rutstroemia sydowiana | reverse complement strand
TTCCTTCATTTTTTCCCCTCATATTTTTCGCCTTTCCTAAAAATCCGTTTCATGAAAGATGATGAACCAACATGCTAAGGCCGTGTTGGGCGTCAGCATCTCACTTCCACTTCTAAGCGTACTCTTCGTGGTGTTACGATTTAAGGCCAGGAGAATCAGATCTACAATAGGTATCGATGATTGGGTCATTGTTGTAGGAGCTGTAATGATGCCCACAGTTCAAATAAATTTAAAAAGTGGCGCCAGCTAATACGAAAATAGTTCTTCTGTGTCGCCATGGGCATCAACACCATTGTTCAAGTTTCAAAGGGCGTCGTTGGCCTAACAGAAGCACAGCTGACCCCAGAAAAGGCCGTCACCATGCTCAAAATCATTTGGGCTGACACATTTCTGGGCTTCACGGCCTTGGCTGTTACCAAACTATCAATCGTTTTATTCTACAAGCGAATTTTCATCACCAGAAAGTTTACTTGGGTAGCGAATATCGTGCTTGGCATTCTTGTTGCTTGGTGGCTTTCTTCTATTATTGTAAGTCATGCCATGCTCCTCTCGCTTGTACACTTCTAACACCTAATAGGTTGCTTTCGCTTGGGATAAACACCCCTCGGACAATTGGTCATTAGAGGAAAAAAAGCAACCTGTCAACACAAAACCGTTCTTGATGTCCCATGCAGCCTTGGATCTGTTTTTCGACGTGTTTATTCTTTTCATGCCTCTACCTGTCATTAGCTCACTGAAAATGACGACGAAGCGGAAGTTTATGCTATTAGGTATATTCTGGCTTGGGTTTTTGTGAGTGCTATTTGCTTCTATTCCTTCTACAATCAATCATCATACGCTAAGCCACCATCAGCTGCGTAATCTCCGAAGCCATTCGAATATGGTATTTCTATCAATTTCTGTTTACCAATACGGCCGGAAATGCCGAACTCTTCACTAGTAAGTTAACGACTCTGATGATCTCATGCTGTGCAGCCGACTAAAATCATCAGGTGCTTCTGCGGGGATATTGATCTGGACTCGAATCGAACCCTGCTGCTCCGTTGTAGCGGCTTGCTTGCCCATGCTAGGCCCGTTGTTGAAAGAAGGTCGCTCACCCGAATCCCTAGTCGCAAGCGTTCGATCCCAGATATCTTTGGCCAGTAATAACGAGGATTCTACTACAGGTGTCAGTGCTATTAAATCTATTGGAAATAACAGCAACAAATTATCTGGACCCACCACTGGGGATGATGATGAAAGGTTGACAAAGCCCCATAGCTCGACGGATGTCGAGCTGGATGATTTGAGTCAAGTTGAAAGAGGAAGGGCGGATTGAATTGTGGTTGTGAAGACATTTTCCAGCAGCACTTCCAGATAGGAAGTGATCCAGATCTTCACAACTTGACATTCAGCAGGATATTCCAGGAGAATCATTCTGCTGCTAGCAGTTCACGATGGAAGGGGTGGTTGGCTTCGAGGTGGAAAATAGTTTCAAGACAATTTGTAGATACTGCCGGGTAATGTGGTGAGTATCTAGATTGATTGAGCGTTGGATCATCGGGACACAATAATATCTTCTACCTTTATATCTTATTATAAACGGTTTAATACTTACACGCAAATTTTGCCAAATTACCTTGAAACTGGCAAAATACATTCACATGATTACATCAGCATTTCCGCTGGCAAGTAATACAAATGTGTTCCAGTTGAAACGGTAGGTGGTAATGCTCTTCCCGATGTGCTTTATCAAGTTCTTATGGTATGCTTGTGCAGTGGTTGAAATTCGCGAAAGCTACGCGTCATGGCGGGCTTGTAGGAGGCAAAAGCAAGTTGAGAGAGCGCCCGTTAGGTAATGACGGTAATTTTGTATTACCAGGTACCGCGGTACGGAAGTAATACGACAACAATGTGTGTATTTGGACTAGTAGAATTACATATGCCAATGAAAGGGATGGAATGCTGGGGCTTGTTACGTGATACCCTCGCTTGAATAAAGAATTATGAGACATCTGAGCTATGTACACTGTACAGTACCCCTCATGCATCAGGCTCTATGCATGATAAGCGCTAAGCATGGAGAAGACAATCGATAGTCCAACTAAACTTCTTGCAGAAGAACTACATAGACAAAGTGATACATTATACTGAGTTAACAGTGCTGGCTTGGTTGAACGGATTATCGAGAAGGTGAACATTGAGTAGGCGATGGGCGAATGCCAAAATCAAGTTACCTATACTGATATAGAACTAGTTGGCTTGGCTGGCTAACACTTTGAAACATCCTGATAGCTCCCGATTTTAATTCAAACTCCGTGGCTGCAGTTCCATGTTTCCTATTCGCTCGGCACTTTATTACATTAGTTTTGTGATCTCATGTAATACTTCTCCGGCAGCAATAGTGCGAGGGGCTGGAATTGTTTTTTTCGCCCAGCAAGCTGGTTGAAATATCACATGTCTTTATTACACAGCACAAGAAGTGGCGCATTATTTCAAGCCCTTTTCAATTATAAAAATGCGAAGTACTGGCCCATCTAGCATAAAAAAAGGATTGGGCCGAGCCAGCAAATTTTAATATCTGAAATGTATATGTATCAACGCACGCTCTGTACTAGGAGGTTGATATATTACGTTCAAGTAAGATCTTACCGGTGCCTCACCTAGCAATACAAGTACATCAGATGGACCATAAGCACAATGACATACTTTCTATGCTACTGGCTAATATTTTTTTCTATTCCATCAACATCTAAACTGAAGCTAAAGTGATGTACAGCATCATCCCACCTCAAATCCTTATGGTTCTTATCCGAATCTAGGTAAACATCATAATGTAAGTTACAGCCAAAGCAAGTACAGATACAAGCCTGGACCAGCGTTCATCTTCCCACTTCCCAGACAGCATAATATCGACCAAGCAAATAATCATAACCTCCCCAATCCCACATCAATAGCCATCACAAGCACCCGCATCAAACCAGCTCGCCGACCCAACAGCACTCCCCTTTGTTTGACTCAACCCCCCCGCTCCAACCAACATTTTCATTCTCTCCACCTGCACATCCTTATTCGTACTCTCAGCCTTCAATCTCATCAACTCCTTTATCAACCCGGCATTTAACTCTCCCTGCGTTTGTGAAATCTTCCTCAACTCCCCTATAAACCTATCTTTTTGTTTCTCCTCCTCCTGCAACTTCTCATTTTCCTTCTTCAATTTCTCCTTCTCCTCCTTCAACATCTTCTTTTCCTCCTGCAACCCCTTAATCACCTCATCCTTCCTCAAACCCTCACCCTCCACCTTCTCCACCCTCCCCATCAATTCCTGCACATCCGGAAATTCCTCTTGTTTCTTCCGATAAACCCTCAATGTAACCAACTCACATTTGAGATCTGCGATTTCGTCTGCTTGGGCATTGCATTGAATTTCTAATTCCTTTCCCGCCTTAACACTTATATTCCTTTCCTCCTCAACAACTTGATGCGCAGCTTTAACATCCCGGAGTAGTTGATTTGAAATACCAAGTTTCTCTCGTAGAGTCTTAACTTCATCGTATCGAACCGTTTGTACCTCGTCGTGGGAGGATTTCTTCAATTTCGAAGGTGACGTAAAAGGTGTGTGTTTAGAGGTAGGTTTTGATGGTGAGGGTGTGGAAAGTCGTGGTTTCTCTGTGCGCAGCTTGTTACTTGAGTTTGGATGAAGGGGAAGGATGTGAATACATACTGTTCTTGTGTTGTTGATGTTGTTGGAATAATGGTTTTGGGATGGGAGGTAGAATTGGGTCACTCTTTCGAGAAGTGAGAGGAGGTAGGATCGGGTTTGCTGCGTTTGCATTTTGAGGTCTCATAGGTGATGACTGGAAGCTTTTCTTGCGCTTTCCTGGTGATGGCATATTGATTGTCGATGAATTTGATTCACACTTTTTGAGGTATTTGAGAAACAGGGTTTGGAGAAGGTAAAGTGGTTTTTGGATGGAAGGCGCAAATTGGTGGTTGGGAAAAAGAAAAGAAAAAGTGATATGTCAATTCACCTTCGAATGCCGGTATCGCTGAAAACTTTGGAATTTTGAATTGTAAAGGATACTACTTAGGAGAGTTAATCTATATACCAAGTTAATTTATAAATCACTAGAAATCTTCGAGAATTATTTTTAAAGATCTTTGACCAACTCAATTAATTGTTGTATTTTCGCACCCCCTTGCTTCCACCATCGCACGAATGGCCCCCTTCAACTCTTCGTGATGCAGTGCTAGTACAAGTTCATGTAAATGAGAGATTTCGTTCTCTTTCCCGTCTTCCTTTTGTTTGCAATCGTGGCATTCAAGACGGACTGGAACTCAAGATCGTGATCGTGCCCTGGACTTGTGAAATACCTCCCCCCCTCGCGCCTATCTCCTCCATGAAGTCTATGGGTATGCTTAATATCGATGAGCAGCGCTGTTGACTTGAAGCTCTTGAAGAATCAGGAATGGGTGTTGAGTAGATTGAGGAGGGGCAGTCTGCTTCTTTGCGCGTTTGTGCATGTTCTCCACCCGTGGTGATTGATATCCATTCTGCAGAGCACGGCACGGTCGTAGGTAATAGCGTTTGGCATGATTCGAATCGAGGTTTTTGTTTTCGAGGTCAATACGCAGGATCGCGAGTATTTGTTTTGCTTTGTATCTAGATGAATCAATTTGATAGAAACTCCACTCTGAATGATTGTGGAGGCTAGCATGCAAATACCAATTGAATCAATAGAACCACGAAGGAAATATATACTTAGACGGTAGGATGGGAATATGAAAAGAAGTCCTGCCATGTATTACCGTTATGAGACGTATATGTAATGATTCTGGTATCGCCAACGACTCTGAGCAGGATCGCAGACTTCCCGTTGTCAGGCGCAATCCCACCGGCAGGCGCGTATCCGCATTGGCAAAACTGGGCAAGTATAAATAATGTAGGATCTACATGTGTTCAATTGAAAGTAGAATTTATAAGCCACGAACCGTTCTGATGATGATGAGAGACGTTGGGTGAATCATTGTCCACATGTAAATCCCTAAAAATTGGCGTTTGGATTCCCCGCGAAATTTCAAAGGTCCAAGCTTTATCAAGCAAACGCGACAACTCGCGAAAAAACACGACAGCAGCTGACATCCCCTCCTTCAACACCCAATTCTGTATGGGCGACAACAAGCTTTGGAAATTATGGCAGACGTCGCAGTATCCGATTCGGATTACACTCAAGTGTATAACGCCATAAAAGCTTGCTTTACCAGGGAATTTGAGTTGGGAAATGGCGGTAAGGGCATTTCGGGACAGCAACTTCGTAATTTCTATCTAGACCAGCTCGACGAGACCTTGAGAGCACAGCCAGGTTATCGCAAATCGAAAAGGACAGGATTCCAGGCTATTGTTTCAAAGATAATTGATGTAGCTATCATACATCTCCCACGATTAAGAGCAGTCTGCTAATATTAATAGGATGATAATCTCATCAAGTTTGGTACTGGTGAAAGTGACGGGACCCTTTTATATCTCACACGACCCATTGTCCCTCAAAAGCCAATTGAGAATAAAGAGAACCAATCCGAACCCTCCACACATACGAGAAGCGAATCTAGCACAAGACGTACGTCAATCGCGCCGAGGAATAACATTGATAATGCCTTGAGGGCAGGTATTGACCCAAAAGGTCTTGCACCACGCCATAGAAAGCGGAGATTCACTGAAGTCGTTGAAAGCGATGCGTCGGATGAAGAATCTCCTGACAGGAGCCCCCTAATTGCAACCCGCCCTGCGCTGGCTTCTATTGATTCCAACCGTAAAATATCTGTCTCTACCCGGCTTAACAGCCCGTCAGTACAATCGGAATGCGAAACGATTCGCTGTGTACCCGGCTTAACCTCGAGTCGAGACGATCAAGTAAGACACTTCGCACTGATTTATGTTGAGCCTCTGGCTAACTTATTAGCCTCCTCCACCAGCCTGGCCCATTGATGATGGATTAGACCTTGTACGCCAGAGATCTGCCGGCTGCAATATTCAAGCGACTGGTAAAGATGAAGTTTTGTGTTTGGATTGTGAAAGAGCATATAAGAGGGGCGGTATCGATTCACACTTGAAGGGTAAACCGCATATTGCAGTTGTTGCTGCCCGTTTGCGAAATTCAGCTTCAGGTCGCGGGCCCACTCCACAAGCTTCACCGATTTCGAATATGGCGCCACCTTCGATTATACAAGCAGCTAATTCGAGTGGTAGCACAACCTCCAATGGTGGGTTCCTTGAGAACATTGTGGCAAACGCCATAAGCCAAAGTTCGGAGGCTTTCAATGTACAAATTAGATCGCTTCAGGCACGAATGCAAGCTTCGGAGCAATCGCACAGCCAGATGTCCAAACAACGAGATGAAGCTCAAAGACAGACCAGAGATCTGTACTCAGAATTGGAGCAACTGAAAAAGGCGAACCAACTTACAAATGAGAGACTGGCTGCGGCAGAAAAGCGAAATGAGGAAAGCAGTAGGTTGAGAGAGCGTGTCAAAACATTGGAAGCGCTGTCTAATTCGATGAAATCGACTGAAGAGATTGCCTTCAATCAAGTGCAAGAAGCCCATAGCAAAATCAGAAGTCTAGAGCAGGTAAGTCGAATTCTTCCAGATTTTTGATTATAATACTAATATGTTGAAGAACGTTTCAAGTCATTCCAATTACTTGCAAAGTATGCAAACCATGACCATATCGGCCAAGGAAAAGCTAGAATTTCACGACTCTCAGCTGTCCGGTATAGCCCGACATGATGCTCAGATAAATACGCTAGGCCGGCAGTATCATAATACGGCCCTCGATTTTGAGAAGTTGAAAGTCCACTCTAGAGATGAAGATATTAGACGTCAAAACGCGTATTCCGAATTGGAGAAACAAATCCAAAGAGTAGATCAACGTACCTCCAATCTACAAACCGCTGTCGCTAAGCAGGTTCATGAGATCACTGAATTGAAGAATCGTTCATCACGAGGTCATCAGGTTGACCGAGAAAGTGAAGCTCTCGCAAAATCACAAGCTTTCGCCGGAATCAAATCACAATACGAAGATATTTCGGCGCAGGTGAAGGTTCTAGAAAAGAGGGTGGCAAAGCAAGCAATAGCTTTTACTTCTTTGGATCACCGCACGGCGGAATGGGTTAGTGAAATTGAGGAGAAACAGGAATCGAAGATCAATGCCTTGGACGAGAGTGTGGAGATTTTGGATAGATCTTTGCAAGAGAAGGTAAAGAATACAAGTATTCATATTGAAGACATAGAACGCTCCAATAATAAGCAGGCGGCGGATTTGCGGGCTTTAGAAAATTCAACTACTCAACAGCTCTCGACTTTCAAGGAAAGCATTCTACGGGATATAGAAAATGCGAAGAATCAGTTCACACAAAAGATTGGCGATTTACAGACAGAGTATGAGAATCACCAAAAGTCGGCTACGGATGCCCAGAAAACAGAGGATGTCAAAATGATCAACGTCCTCACTGAGAGGTTTGAAGGCATTGAACACGATTATACGGAAAAGATCTGTTCTTTGCGTACAGATTATGCGGATTATCAAAGTTCGACTCTGGCCGCCCAAAAGCAGCAATCGGGTTTGATTCAAAACATCATTGATGTTCGTATAGTAAACTTGGAGAGACAATATGCAGAATGCACCGATACTGTCAAAGATGTCCGAACACAACTTACTAGTTATCTCGATTCGGAATTACGGAAACGTCTCGAAGAGGAAAATGTACGTTTGAAGGCTTCGACGCAAGATACCATCGATGATTTCATTGCCAAGAGGGACCAAGAACTATCGAAGAAATATGAAGATACATTCAAGCCGATGATCTACAAGTTCATGGAGAACCACGCTCAGAATCTCCAGAAGAAGTACGACGACGACATGCAATCTACTTTCCAAGCACAGTTTGTTGAACGGGATCAGGCACTGGAAAAGAAATATGAGGAGACTTTCCGCCCGATGATTACAAAATTCATGACGGATCAACTCAAAGCTGTGAACGAGAATCAACAGGTTCGTCTGCAAGAACTTTTGAACAGTAACAGGAATGAGATCCCATCTGGGCAAACAAACTCGATAGCCCGATCAGAGGAAGACCTTAAATCCATTATAACAACTCTCATCACCAAGAATGAACAGTTGTTTAGAACAGACGATCAATTCGATCCAAATGATTTGATTGAAATCCGAGCAGAACTTGGTATTCTAGAGGAAACATACAGAGAAGCATTTTTGTCGCTGAAGGAAATCATTACAAACCGCAGTCAGCAGATTGATGATCTTGGTGAGGTAATTCCTTATATGAGTGAGGATATTCAGAAATTGAGAAGGAAAATGAGGAGAGTTGGGGTGGAGAAGTTGAGGTCAGGGAAGAGAGTTAAGTTGGGGGGTGGGGATGAGAAAGAGGAATTGATTAATTTCTTCGAGAGTGGGTAGTTGTGCTGGATGATGTGGATTGGAATGGGATACCCTAGGTGATTGATTTAATTGGTCGCTAAATGGATGGTTTGATGATGGATGCACGAATGGTACGTACGGATGGATATGAATATGCATGTACGGTATGGCTTTAAAGCTAAGCTAGGCTAGGAGTTTATCTACGGCGGCGTGTAGGGTGGATATACTTGTATTATGTTTTCCAAGTTGGAGTTACAGCGAAAAGAATAGGAAAAGTTTTGGGTGTGCATTTTTTATGAATTTGGTGATGGGTTTGTGTGGAGTGGGTGTGGGTTGTGAGGGGTTGTGAGTTTGGGTTGTGAGGGGAATTTGATCAGTTTGAGATTTGGGATGAAGCTATGGACTTTGTTTGTGAAAGTTAGGTTTGCTGATGGTTGTGGTTAGATATATGGTTTTTACTGTGCTGTACTGCAAATACTGAGCTAGTGCTTGGGGTGAGGGATGTGATGGTTTTGGGGAAATGCTTGGCTTGAGTAGCTCTGCATCAATAATATCTTAATAGGATACAGGAAGTTCAATGTATTTCTTCCACATCATGTGCAATTGGACGCCCTAGATTACAGACTCCTCAACCTCTTCTGAGATTTGATTTTCTGGGGTTTCTCTGAACGATCTCATAAGGTTATCCATATATTTATGATACTGCTGATAGCGCTCCAACGTATCCTTACGCAAAGGAAACCCGATATAATACAAAAAGCCATCCCAGTGGAGACCACAAAATAGTACATTCAAATCGGAATCCTCCAGAAGCTTACAATCTGCTTTATGACCTTTCTCATTCCAACCCTTGGTCTGGCAGGGCTTTGAAATGAAGTCAGCATCTTTATTGGCAAGGAAGGAAAGGTCGAACAAGCACTTACGCCTGAGCAATACCAGAATAGCGAACATTTAGCACACTTCTTTAAGGGGGCCATTTGTTTCTCACATCCATGGCATGTTCTCATGCCATTTGTATCCGTGCTGAACCCCTGAACTCGGTCGTTGAGAGCTAGTAAGGTACCTAACGATAGTGGAAATATCTTCAGGAAAATGCGTGTTAGAATTGGAAGCCACCATACAAACATCGCCTGCCTTCATTTCGATAAGTCGTGTGGAACCGCCATACATACCTTGATATGATTTTCACTTAAAATTCTCATTACCGGCTTGAAATTATGAAAAGAGTGGTATTCAGGATATACAAGCATAACTGTGTATCCTTTCTGAAGCAGCGCCGGGTCAAGTTCCCTTCCATGATCGTCAGTATAGAAGATTAATGGGACGGTCATACCCTCGATATCCTTAAGAATTATCTGCAAGCGATCCGTTGTCTCAAATTCGACAATTTCAGCCAGTAAAAACCAATGTCTTTGTGGTGAAAATTCGAGGGGTTCACCATCAGTTTCACTAACCTCCCAGAATTCATGATCAGCTATCCTTTCATATGGTAAGTCACTGAAACACGGAAACGAAGTCCGATTGCGAAAATCCGCTGGTTGACCATCTCGCAGCAGTTTCATTCGTCGCCATAGCCAGTCCTCAAACTCTTTTCCTTTTTCTGGGGTGCCAATAAGCCCGGCTGGAATATCATTCAGGTCCGTTTTCCATCTCATCGATGTCCCGTAGAGCATGTGTTTCGAGGGATCTTTCACTAACTCTTTGTTCATTAATACATTATTCCCATCCTCTCCCTCACTAATTATCCATCCTTGTACAGCACGCTCCAAGAATATCCTTCCCCGCGCCAGATCACCGTTTGCAATCAGAATGTTCGCAGCATCCAGATAAGCTCTCGGTAACCCCGCATCATCCGGTCCATGCTCATTATAAAGTTGGACCTGGCGATCCACATACCGAAGCATATTTTTGGGAGCGCACATGATGCCTCTTGCACCCATCCGACCAATCATTGCGTCCAGTTGAATAATCTCCACCAGTCTCAAGTCACTTTTCAGTAGTTGAGCAGGGGCAATAGAACAAAGGTCACAGGTGCATTTGAAGGAGAATTTTTCAAGCAGTGCTTCCTGTCGGGCTCTTCGACTTTCCAGTACTCCGCGGTAAGTAATGGTGATTTCTTCGCCAGGGGAAATGTCCCGTAAAGCATGGACAACATGTTGACCAAGTTTCTCGTTCCAACCTTTTTGTCCGTTGTTGTCACATGCATGGTTTATACGGCAAGCATCGAGGAGTATTCCTGTATCGTCGCTGATTCCGACTGGAAGTCCGTTGGTTTGAATTATGCCGAGATATTGGTGAATGGTATCTTCGGGGTATATGTTATGGAGGGAAAGAAAGGCTGTTAGATGATTTGGTGAGAGTCCTTCGACTTGTTTGGTTAGGGATTCTAGGCAGTCTTTGATGTCTAACCCCGAGGTGTTTATGCGGATGATGGGCGTTTCACTCAGGATGCGAGTGCCTTTAGGAATGTGACGAGTGGCGATTAAGCCTTTGCCTTTTCCCGGGATGTCTTGGACTGTGTACATTGGGTTGCTTATAGTGATCGTCGACATTTTCAAACTATGTTGTCGTGAGATTACGTAGTAAATGGGCCCGCAACCGTTTGCTGAATTATTAATGAACCAAACCTGATGTTGGAAGATGATACGTATGGCGAGCAGAATAACTGGTAGATAGATATCTTACGGTTTCTGCTCTAGACCCCTTTTCCTCGCATAGAGAGGATAGACTGCGTGCGGCACAGTAGTGTAGCATACAAACGAAGTCAACCAACAGTAGAAATCACCAACAAAATAGCCTACCAACCGGTTAATTAAATTGACCAATCAGTTAGCTGCCGAAGGATTAATCACCTCTTGAGGCTGGGTTACACAACAGACATACACGAAGTAACCAATTAAACAAATAATCAATCAGCCTTCCCATTGCACCATAAACACCCAAATTTCTATCGTCCACCCCTCTCTCACAAACACAATACCTTCGTGATTTATTTGCGACACATACAGGTTATCAAAATTCTCTCGATGTCAAATATATCCAACATTTAGAGTCCACAATTTACGAATAACTGTTAGAGAAGTTCTTATTTTACTTCCCCACAAGGCAGTTAGTTGCGCGAACTCCTCACAAAATCACCCCACGATCTTACGGTCAGGATCTACCAACATTCTTCATAACCACCAATATGCCTACCACCTTCCTCAGCTTTCCTCGCGAAATTCGTGATAAGATATATGAGCATCTGCTTGTCTTTCGCTCACTAATCATCATCGACCCGTGCCAGAAGGCCGGAACGCCTGCGCACCTGACAATTGGTCTCTTCCTCGTCAACAAACTCATCAGTAGCGAAGCCCTTATCATATTTTACGGCAGCAACTACTTCAATTTCGATCAAGATATCTACATCCATAATGGGGAACATGCGGTTGTGAATCGACATTTGGAAACGATTGGGTTACGCAATGCAAGCTATATAAGATGTATTAATATACGGTTTCCTCGTATCGCGTATTTCCATAAGCAATCCGGTATTAAGGTGATGTTGGTGGACGAAGATGTTCAGGTTATCACGAATATCCAAAAACTTTGCACCAAGGTTACTACTCTAACGATGACCCGAGATATGTCTTCCATCAATAAACAGGACGTCGACGAGCATTTCGATCCCGCGGTTGCTTCTGAAGGGTTGACGTTGGTCGGAAGCTGCTTACGGGGTTTTGAATATTTGCAAGAGACTATTGTTGAACTATTTGTGATACAGGAAATTACTAGGCTTATACGGAGAAAAATGGAGGAGCAGGGGTGGATAGTTCATGATTTAGTATCGTCGTCTGGACCCCGGGATGTAACGAATTATTTTATGCGGCGTTAAGGCTTGTTACTATCTAAACTTCTTGTATGATGAAATTTATTGGGATTCTAATTTTGATCAATGTTCCACCATACAGTAGAATTTAGCCAAAATATAATCATTTATCCCTACAAAACCCATGGGGTATGCGAACCCCGCATATACAAATATACCCCACGATCTTACGGTCGGGATTCCCTTATACTTATCAATCACAAACATGGCTACCACGTTCCAAAGTTTCCCCCGCGAAATTCGTGATAAGATTTATAAGCTGGCCCTCATTGTTCCTGACCGCAAAGTTATTATCTTCCAACGCAAGAATAAACTAGCATTTGGTCTTCTTCTCGCCAACAAGACCATTAGTGCTGAAGCGCTCGCCATACTTTATGGTTGCAACTGTTTCGATTTCGATAAGACTTCCCGTTCCATCTCAATGAAAGTACAAGCAGTTTCATTTCTGAATACAATCGGGCCCTGTAATGCAAGTCACATTCGAACTATCAAAATTGGATTCCCCCATTTCGAGTATCTGGAAGATGAATGGATGAGAAGGACGGTTAAGCTTTCTGATCTTGATATCAGCCTTATTGAAGAGATCCAGAGCGTCTGTACTCAGCTCGTCACTCTCACGCTGGGCATAAGTGGTATAACTACGTGTATGGAGGGATCGTTTCTCGAAATTAACGATCTTGGTGTCGCTGCCGGGGAGTTGACGTCTGTTCATGCACGCTACAGAAGCATTGCTTCTCTGCGGGAAATTATCGTTGAGATGTATAAAGTCGAGGAGGGTGAGAGTGGGATTATACGAAATGAAATGAAGAAGTTGGGTTGGATAATTAATGAAGAGGAAGACCTACTTAGTCAGGAAGATAAAGAAGCTTATTGGTGTGATGGTAATGATATTGATGATGATTACGATGACTACGGGAATGATATTGACTATGGCGATGATGAGAGACAGTATGATTGAGTTGTTGATCGGAACAAGGTATGCTGAAGATTCGCGTTTATCCCTACTTACACTCTCTGAACTATACATCCAGGCTTGAGTATCCACAATAATTGCATTGGGAACAAGTCCCGTTCATGGCTAGTCATAGTACTACCTGTCGGAAACCATGAGTCATTTCAATAATAGCAACAATACAATCAATTATCATACTTTACACAATATACATTCACGAAAAACTTGTCTGCATTGAGATTGCTACTCTGATCTCTAATAATTTAGGTACTGGTAGGCGGGTTTGATTCCTCGACTGCATAAAATGAGCACTTCCAACATTCTTCTAATGCGAAAGGGAGTATCTAGAATGGATTGGTAATAACTCTGCAAATAAAGTACCATGGATATGAAACTGGGTTCACCTGTTCCGGAGGGCAGCCATTCGAATGAATACGGTAGGGTTTATGGGTGCGATGATCACGAAATGCAAACCATAGGATTCAATCATGTTGCGAGTGCAGCAATAGTTTGTAGACCACCAAAGAAAAACCATTGTATTTTATCAATCTGACAATGGTATATACATCTCCTCACACCACCTTCTTCTCCGCAGCTCTGTTTAGTCCTTCCAAGTCCCACATATATTGAGCGTCTTCTACTTTCTCAAAACCATAATATCCTTTTGTGCACAGTGGCATAAGACAAGCCGGTTTCGCGACACAATCTTCACAGCCAACATGTCTACAACCATTCCGTTTATGGCTCCGTCTCTTCTTCCAACAACCTTGACAGGTAGAAGCGTACGCTGGATGTTCTTTGATCGACTTTTGGTATTTCACCCACATCTCCCTATTTTTTATGAATCTCTGATGTCCAGGACAGAGCTTGCATAAGTAATCCGCTCTTAAGAGTGGGGATCTGAAATGTGCTGCTTTCACGCGTGCCAAAAGTCGATCATACCAGAAGTAGGTCCCTTCATCGTCGATGTCCAGTGCACCCCGCCCACAAAGTCTGTTAGCTTGTTCGGTAAGGTTGTATTCAATACACAACTTGTACACATCGCCAAGGCTATCGTAGTCGACTTTTCTGATAACCTTATCGAGAAGCACATTTCCCTCCATGTGTTCTTTTTTGTTTGTTTGAAAGTGGAGGTAGACGTATGCGAGAGATACTATATTCATCATTTCAGATCGATGCTTAAATTTCTGACTCGAAGCTTGAAGACAATAATCAACATCTGTTTGGTCGGGGAATTGCCGTGATCCAGTCAGTAGTTTTCGACACTGTATGTACATTTGCGGGTTATAATACGGCGGCTTTTGCCTAGACCCGACTGATAGTCGAGTTAGACTTGATATGGCATTTTGTTCTGGAGTTGGTTGTGGAGGCTTTGGATTAGTCGCTGGGCGTGCTACTTGTGTGGACTTTGGAGGAGTCGCTGAGGGTGGTGGTTCTGGGAACGCTTTGGTTGGTGGTTTCAATATCGAACGCCGTTGAGTAACACTCGGATTCCCACTTGAACTCGGATTCCCACTTGAACTCCCTCCTGAACGCGAAGTTGAACCTGAAGGGGTACGCGATGAAGACATTTTGTGAATTCGAAATTGATTGAAGGGGGTAAGAGTGATGAAGTGCAACAGAAACGGTAGAAACGGTTTCTTGTGATAATGAGGATCAAGAATAGAGAAGTGTATGAAGGTGGTGAAAGATGATTCTCGGACGCGGAGAATTTGTTGAGGGGCGTGAGGATTGGTTGGGAAGGAGACTTGAACTTGGCGTATGGTACACTCAATTTAGAGCTGACTGTGCGAGGGGCAACTAATGGATCGCAATAAAGATAGTAGAAATGAAGTTCTGTGGGATGATGATGATCAAGAAGAGAGTAAGTGTATGGAGAGGATGAAAGATGATTTCAAGATATGGGAAATTTGTTGAGAGATTTGAGAGTTGATTTGGATTGACACTTGAAGCAGGTGTATCGATAATTCAGAGCTAATTTGAGAGGGGATAGATAGCGAATAGCAAGAAAGAAAGTAGAAATGGATTATTGGGAATAATCAGAATCAAGAATAGAGTAGGTGTATGAAGGTAACGAAAGATGACTCGAAGACGCGGAGAATTTATTGAGACTTGGTGATTTGAGAGATGGTTTGGATTTGCACTCGAAATTCGTGTATCATACACACAATTCAGCGCTGGTTATGAAGAGGGTTCTTGGCGATGGTGAGAATCAAGAACAAAGCAGATGTATGAAGGTGACGAAAGATGATTCGACGACTCGGAGATATATTGAGACTCGGAGACGTGAGAGTTGGTCTGGATTTACACTCGAAATTGGTGTATCAAACACACAATTCAGAGCTGAGTGTGAGAAATTGAAATAGAAATAGTAGAAAGAGGGTTGTTTGGTGGTAATAAGGATCAGAATAGGGTAGGTGTATCGAGGTGACGACGATTCGAAAACACAGAGAATTTGTTGAAAGACTTGAGAATTGGTTTGGATTGAAATGTGAAGCTGGTGTATTATACTGAGCTGGAAAGCTTGTATTTATACCATGCTACCAACATTATAACATACCCAACTAGAATTCCTTGTTCCTCTTTGGTATTATCTTTGACGCTGAACTAACAGTTAAATGATAATTGGTTTTAACAACGACCTCACTAATCTCATTGGGGTCATAACTTCTAAACGCCTACAGACTGCAAGTGTAAGTTAATCGCCAGAATTTCGTCTCCACCCTAAAGGAGCGTTTGCCTCCTTTGGTGGGGACGAAGGAACACAAACTCCGACAATTAACGCTCATTGCTTCTTAACAAATTCTATACCTCAGCGCATAGTTTGTATACGCGCTCACAATTTGCAGATGAGTTACCGCCCACGAATCTTTGTCGCTGGACCGAGCCCCAGCAATTATAAACGCCCACAAACTACAAGTGTGGGCTAACGCCCATGAACCTTCACTCCATGTCAGTTGATAACCGAGGACAAGTAATTGGACAATTACAAACGCCTGTAATCCTTCATCTCTATGTCGGTTACCACAGGACATGCAAGTGGACAATTACAAGCGCCCAGAGACTGCAAGTATCAGGTAACGCGCCCATGATCCTTCATTGCCATATTAATTCCCGACCGAGGACAAGCAATTGGATAAACATAGGCGCCTAAAGACCGCGAGCATGAGTTAACGCCCATGGATTCCAATTGCCACGTCAATTACCACCCGAGGAAATGTAATTGGACAAGCAATTGCGTGCCCTCAATCATTTGGAACAGCATTCCCGTACTTCTTTTGTGGGTCAATTCGACAGTAATATCGCCTCGATTTTAATGGTACTAGGTACGGCGTCTGTGACGAATGATAGAATCAAGGTAGAAGGGTATTACTCATAAGTGTATTGGAAAAAGCTGGAGCGGACATCTTGTGGATCAATCATTTGTATGTATACTAGCGATTGCGGGGTTAAGCCCATTGGAATCGGAGTACAAGAGCTATGGATATTCTCTCGTTGTAACCCAGAGGTAATATGCCTGTAGATCAAGAAGCATATAAATGCATTTGCTTGTCAAGGCTGTACAAAATCCAACGCGCACCCAAATTAGGTACATGCTACCTATGGCTGGGTTGGTTGAAAATATTCCAATGGGTGATCATTTCTTTCTCGCAGGTATGGCACCAGCACCATTGCTTTCCAAACACCCCCGTACACTTGTTCACCTTATGATACCATCTTTTCAAATCAAGATGGAACTTTTCGTGATCCTCCCTAACTCTGTATACCAGTATTACATCCCGAGGCCGCGAAGAGTGCTGAGCTTGAATCTCTAGCTCTTGCTCTCGCTTTTTATGAAGTTGCATTGCTGCGATACAATATTTGATGGCCCGCTCACATGTTGCTTTTGCGTCGTTATTGCAACCCAGTTCTACCAAGGTCATGTACAATATTTCAAGCTGATCATAATGATGACCTTGATCATCAAAAATTGAATGATGATAGGGATATACCACACTGCCACCGTGTACCAATCTGCCTCTATCCAAAATTGTGCCAAAAGCTTCAGCTGCTGATTCTTCGGCGCCATATCCTCCATGTGCTTTTGCCGGTTTGCTTTCCCATTCGCGCAGTGCATATACGTAGTATGCTCCATTCTTGACGTTGGACACTGTATTGTATGCTCCTCTGTAATATTCCAAATCATCAGAATTGGAATATGAAGAATGTTTTTGTGCACGTATAACATCACGGGAAGCTTTCCACTTCTCAGAGTCATAGAATCCATCTTTGGCCCTGGCGGACAAGTAACTCACTTGACCTATCGCGTAGTTAAGCTGTCTCTGTCTATTTTCAGCCAGTTTCGCAGCAGCAGCGTGGGCTGGTATTGTATTTGCCCTGTGTGGCTGACGGCTTGCACTACCAGTGACATGCGATGATGATCCCATGTTGAGAAAAGAGATTGTCTATTAGCTTCGAGCAATGAAAAGCCTTCGCAACTAAGGATGGTCTTTGGAGTACAAACGTCGCTGGAAGACAGCAGTGATCTGTAAATACCTGGCGTAGAGGTTATCGGTGTTGAAAACGTAATGTGTTGGCAGGAAGTCTCGAAGCGGGGTTCGAGCTGGATGAAAGATTGAAGGAGTAAGTGCGGGATCGAAGAAGCGAGGTGAAGTTGTGCGATAAATTGTTGGTTGAAAGGATGGGGTAGAGGTCTTTGCGTGCTTGACGAATTGGATGGGCTGCAAGAATTCGACGGGTTGGACGGGCTAGATATGAACCAGGTCGAAATGAGTGCGTCTGGTATTGGCTGGGTTGGATATGACCGAGATGTGCTGGTCTGGGGAGATTGTCGTGTCGAGATTCGGTTCGTGATTCGGTCCTTGAGTCGTGTGGAGATTGATGAACGAGTTGGACGTGAATATAGTAGAGGATGAGAACGGTTTGAAGTTGTGCGACAGATGGTTGACTGCAAAACGGGGTCGCAAAATGTTTGATGGGTTTGCCTGACTCAAATGCTAAAGCTTGGGAATGCTGTCTTGTGGATTGGTTTGTAATGCAGGTGAGGATAAATGAACGAGGCGGGCGTTGGATATGGTAGAGTATGAGAACTGTGGTATAGATTGAGAAGGAAGATGGTTTCGTAATATGTAGTTTGCTGGAAAAGATGATGTCGGTGCAGATGAGTTGTGTTTGCTTCTAGAGCTGGACACAAACGTGATGGCGATAGTGATGAAGAGGTACAGGTGTCAGGGAGGATGTTTTGAATGAAGATGGAATCTGGGATTCACAGACAAGGAGGATAAGTGTAAAGTATTGAGACTGAGTCGCGAAACTTAAAGGATTTGATTGAAAAGGAATTTGACTATTGAAAGTATATTTTGCGAAATGTACTATCTTTGCAAGTACCAGTACTTACTGATACTTATATCTACCTACCAACAATACCAACCAACATTCCAGGTATCTTAACGCTACCTCCATGGTCTCCGCAAAATACTAACAGCCCAAAAGTAGGCCTTCTGGTGCAAAACCTGGAAGTTGCCATTCAGAAGTTGGTTTCTTGTTTGCAAGAAGAGTTCATATTGGCATTCCAACCGCCGATTCAAAGTGGCTCTTCGAATTCACGACACAATATTACCAGAACTTCAACTAGAATGATGTTGTCTGGACTCTGGTTATTGAATTGTGTGTTTGGTAAGATTACCAGAAACCTGGTACATGATATCATCACAGGCATTTGGAATAGGCGCCCATTCCCCACAAAACACTAATCTCCCGCCCCCAGTCAGCACCAACCCTCACTCCAACTCCCCGTACGAAAGCAACTTCCATAATTGTCCATGAGCATCTTTCAATAACAGCACAATTACTAGCTATTGCTTCGAAAGCCTGTGCCAACAACGATTACTTTACTGTACCTATTTCCATTGCTATTGGAAAGATTTATTTGTCTAATCGTGGACTTGCAATTAGGCATTAATTGACAGCCAACCCTGCAAAATACTGCATCCGATGTTAGTAAGTGATCCTTCCGTTGCCACCATGTTACCAAACGGGCCTCACGACAATATGAGCCTCTCCCGGTAGCTTGAGCTTAGGAATGGTGATTCAATCCTGATTGATCCTTCGTTTCATCGTGCTAACCCGCAGATCAATTCCTAGCAACCAATCCAACCCAGCCACCCAACCACCAACGAATGAACCAACAAACCAATCACGACCCAATCCTTTTCCGTTGAATCTCGAAAGAATATGTCGTCTTCCATTCAGTATTCGTCATCCATCGCGCAATCCAAAACCATCAATATCATTAGCACACAATAATCCCGCGGCGGAAAGTTCAATAAACATGGTGTTGGTATCTGCGGGATCTACAGGAAGTTATTTCCAACTACAATATGGTATCATATGAGGCTTCAAAAGCTGACGTCGAGAAGTGTGATAAAATTACATCTTCCGACATTATCTTACGAAATGCATGCAGGGCGATCGCTGTTTTGCAGACCCTGCCATATGCGCATCACATTCTTTATCTCCGGCTTTTCTTACATGATCTGGACCTCGTGTTACCACTGCAAGCTATTAGGTAACTCCGCTAAGCCGGTTTACCACACTTCTGTGCTAGCCAAAGGTCTGGATATCACAAGGTACTGTACTCGCGCCGGATTGGATGAAGAAGTCGCTCATCATCATCGCGAGCATTCCACGTCTTGAACGGCCAAGGATATTGGCATTTTGATAATCCGAGTTCAAATATCGCGCTTTCTCTTACTGAACAATTTACCCTCGGCTTTTCTACCAGGTGAGTTTATCGGTCGGATTCTATCCAACCCGAATCGATTATAGAATACAAAGTCTTCACGACGCAATACTAGCTAGTGGATACATCTTCATGACATTCCCCACAATCTCCAACAATGTGGTTCATGGATGCTCGGTTGGTTTTCGTGAAGTCGCCGACTATACTGTACTAGGTTTCACATGGCGTTGAAAGACATGGATCTTTGAAAGCGGAGAGTCTTTCGGGCGTAATCAATTTCATCATTGGGGCCCGAGGTATAATCAAAAAGATATCTTCAGCTAACATTGAAGATGGAAATAGGTGATGTGTATCAATGGGCTTGATTAGTTTCTTGGGGGTTGCTGGTCTGCAGGCACACGATTGCAATAGTTTGCAAATACCTAGCGATTGCGGGGAATTGTATTGGTATTCAAGGACGATGATATGAGCTGTGCTGGCATTTCCAAGTATTAATATCAATATCTAGATCGTGGAATGACCATGTAATTTTTCTAGCCAAGGATTCGTTTTCAAAACTCCTCGCAGCATTGAAAGCTCTACAATTCCAAGTAGCAAATCAACGACTTAGAAGTTATCAAAGTCCATATGTAACATCGAATTGACTCCGAACCGTCTGTGTTTTCGTGTGTGATTGAATTGAGACAAGATTGCAGAAATTCTACGTCAGCCTGCGTTACAATTCAACCGAGAAAGATGTATAGATATACTTAAAAGTGCTAAGTTTCAAGCTTCACTATTCATTGAGCTGCATTTCTCATTTCGTATCTTTATTTCGTTTCCAGCAGCTTTGCTTCTCCAGTGGGTATAGAAAGACAAAAGCAGTTTACCTTCAATATCGACCTTCATGGATATGGAAATGGAAATGGGACCTCATCAGAGGAAGAATGTAGCAGACAGCTCAGGTTTGGTGGTATCCTCTGAGATCGAAAAGGACGTCGATGATAGTGGTGATGGCTACACGCGAGATGATAGGGATTTGATTAGGTTGGGGAAGAAGCCGGTATTGAAGGTGAGTATCGAATGAATTTGTGGGTGCCGCCGTCTAACTGGAGTAGCGTAACTTCGGATTCATGGCAATTCTAGGGTTTGCATGCACGGTTCTCATTACCTGGGAGGGGATGTTGATGTTTGTATTCTTTGGATTTATCTGTGGTTACGAATGAGATCTAACAGTACCGCAGAATATCTACTCAAAGCTTGGAGAAGTAGGATATGTTCCTAAGTAGGGTCGATTCCGCTAACATAGGTAGTGGAGGTCCAGCTGGAGTTATTTGGGGATTCCTCATTGTATGGGCCGGTATATCTTCGACATTTACATCCATATCTGAACTGGCTTCGATGTAAGTTTATTTTACTATGTCTCATCGCAAATTGACAACTGTAACTGACGAATGATTTGTCAAGGGCTCCAACTTCGGGAGGTCAATATCAGTGAGTGTCGACATTACAAAATTTCAACGGATACCCTTAACATGTGGAATTAGTTGGGTTGCGATGTTAGCCCCCGAATCGTCAAGGAAGTTTTTAAGCTACATCACTGGTACGTCGATAACAAAAGGCCGATTGCATAAATCTAATTCCACACAGGATGGATGACATTCGCAGGTTGGCAAGCTGGTAGTGCTTCTGCCTCATACCTTTTCGGTAGTCTATTACAAAGTATCATCGTAATGGCTCATCCAACATACACTCCTCAACCATGGCAAACCATGCTCTTCTTTTGGTCAATCCTAGCCTTCGCCGTTGGCATCAATATATTCGCCAGCAAAACACTTGCCAATTTCGATAAAGTTATTTTGGTTCTACATGTTGTAGGGTTTTTTGCGATTGTTATCCCACTCGTTTACCTAGGACCACACGGAGATGCAACGATATTTACGACTTTTGTGAATGGAGGTTGGTCTACTCCAGGTCTGTCTTTTATGGTTGGTATGCCTGCTTCGGTGTGGTCTATCATGGGTGCGGATTCTGCTGTACATGTAAGTACCCCATCTCATCATTTGTTCCTCTTTCAACTAATAGAACCATCAGATGGCGGAGGAAATCAAAAATGCTTCCATCGTGATACCTCGAGCAATGATGGTTAGCATCTTTTTGAATGGTGTAATGGCATTTGCAATGTTAATTGCATATCTCTTTTGTCTCGGAAACCTCGATGCAGTTTTACAATCACAAGAAACTCTCAATTACCCTTTCCTCTACGTATTTCAAGTCGGAACAGGTTCTACGGCTGCGGCAGTAGTTATGGGCTTGATAGTAGTGGTTCTCGGTGTTTGTAGTACAGTTGGTACATTGGCTTCGGCATCCCGAATGCTTTGGTCATTTTCTAGGGATCATGGAGTTCCATATTGGAAATATTTTGTCAGGGTTAGTATCTTGCCAGGCAAATAATCAACCATTACTAACCCATCCCATAGTTACATCCACGAACTTCGATACCCTTATACACCGTCGCTTTCGCAACCGGAGTTTCTATACTTCTCTCCTTAATTATCCTCGGATCAAGTGTAGCATTCAACAACATCGTCGATCTGAGTATTGCCTGTCTCTACGCTTCATACTTCATCTGTTGTGTTCTACTCCTTTGGCGACGTCTGCAACCTAATGGTATCAAACCATATAATCCACAAGCTACCAATATCGGCGTGGGAGATTTACATTGGGGACCTTGGCATATTCCAGGTACATTGGGTATTTTGAATAATATTTTTGCTTGTGTAACTCTAGTGTTGATTTGGTTTTGGGCGTTTTGGCCTCCGAGTCCGAATGTTACGCCTGCGACTATGAATTTTAGTGTGTTGACTTTTGGGGGGACGACGTTGTTTGCGGTGGGGTGGTATTTGTTGAAGGCGAGGAAGGAGTATAAAGGGCCGGTTGTAGAGGTTGAGTTGTAGGGGATTAGACTACAATACTTGATGGGATGTGTATCTTCAATTCATTTGTCAATATCAATAGAGATCAGGTGGATATGATGATACTGTGCCAAAAGTAGTGTGACGATGCCGTGAAACCCAACTGATGTCAATAATTCATTCACAGCCTGCACGGGATTGTCGTCCATACGTATACAAGGTATAACTTCACCACTTCCTAATAAGGCAGTTCATACTATGATCCCCCAACTTACGGAAGGCTTTCCCGGAAGGATTGACTTCTTACACTACCTCGAAGCGTTTGAGCACATTTCAGAGCCCACCTTAAATCCCACTAAGCTGCTACCAGTATATTATAAAAGAATAGATCCAATCCTTTTTTAGAATGTTCACTGATGCAGTGTGATCAAATGTCATAAGCGGGGTAGCGGGTGAGGCGGGGTACTTGGAAGTACTATGTCCACTCTCGGATTTCCAATCTTGGAATATCTAAGAATCCAATACATTATATATCGATGCCTTGCAATATAATGTCTCATATCCAAAATAAAACTATCCACAAAACCCATAATAAAGATAGAACCAAGGGGTTCGCAAATAAGATGCGGTACAGGAGGTCTACTACTTGACGGTATGAGTACTATAGTCCACATTTGATATAAAGGAAAGTTAGCCGACGCTAAGAAGTGCGGGGTTAATGTCCCCCGGGTTACGATTCTGGGGTTAGACTTGTTTAAATATGGAAATTATTCAATGATTGATACTCATATAGTTCTGTCCTGCATTAGAGAAGAATTGACATTGTTTCCACGAGTCGTTAATAGAGCTTGTGATGTATATTTGATGCCCGGCTCACTTTCCTTCTTTTGTAAGTTGTCATTGGCGATTGGGGTATAAATTATGAGTTATTTCCTGTTACAATATGTAGGTTATTCTTTATTGTCTATCTCAATTCTTCACTTGCAATTCATATAAATCATTTATCAGATCATCAAAATGGGTAGTATCGAAGTCCAAACCCCCATCGACATCCCCTCCGCCGAACGCGTCGAACCCGGTTCATTCCCTTTAAAATTCGCCAAACTTCCCATCTCCCCGGCCTTAAAATCTATCGATCCATCTGCTATCTCATCAGAATTCGTCGAACGATTCAATAAATCCATTAAATCCGCAGATCTAAACTCATTACGTAGCATATTCTGCGAAGAATCCTATTGGCGCGATCATTTATGTTTAGCCTGGGATTTCCACACTCTTCACGGCCCCACAAAGATTCACGAATTACTCCAGAAAACCAATGGCGCGAGATTGAAATCCATAGCTTTGGATACAAGTTCACAGTTTAGGAGTCCGAAGAGTACACCGATTGATGTGGATAGATTGGTTAATGTGGTGCAGAGTTTTATAACGGTGGAAACGGATGTTGGGAAGGGAAATGGGGTTTTGAGATTGGTGAACGAGGAGGGGGTGTGGAAATGTTTTACGCTGTATACGGTTTTGGAGGAATTGACGGGATATGAAGAGAATACGGGGAAGAAAAGACCGTATGGTGTGGTGCATGGGGAGAAGGTTGGTGATAGAAGTAATTGGTTGGATAAAAGAAGTGTGGAGAAGGATTTTGAAGGTGGTGAGGATCCAACTGTATTGATTCTCGGTAAGTATTTATCTCAATTACATTCTACAAAAGGTACTAACGAATTACCAGGTGCAGGACAAGCCGGTCTATCAGTAGCAGCAAGATTAAAAATGCTCGGAGTCAAATCACTAATTGTTGATCGAGAAGAACGAATTGGTGATAATTGGAGACAAAGATATCATCAATTAGTTCTACATGATCCAGTATGGTTTGATCATCTTCCATATTTACCCTTTCCTATAAATTGGCCGGTTTATACCCCGAAAGATAAATTGGCGGAATGGTTCGAAGCTTATGTTAGTTTGTTGGAACTTAATGCTTGGACGAAAACTACTATTAAGAGTTCGGTATGGAGTGAGGAGAAAAGTCAATGGACTGTTACTTTGGAGAGGAATAGAGGTGGGAAGATTGAGGAACGTGTTGTTCATCCTAAGGTATGTTTCGATATGTTATGTATATAACAATACTAACAAACCCCAGCATATCATCCAAGCCACCGGCGCAAGCGGAGAACCCAATTTCCCCTCCCACATAAAAGGAATCTCCAGCTTCCGCGGTCGCATAGTCCACTCCTCGAAATATCCCGGGTCCACCCCATCCCACGGGCAGGGTAAAAAAGCCATCGTAATCGGCTGTTGCAACTCCGGTCACGACATCGCGCAAGACTATTACGAAAACGGGTATTCGGTAACCATGATCCAACGCTCCTCAACCTACGTTATAAATTCGGAAACCAGTGCTAATGAACTCGCGACACTTTATGGGGAAAATGGGATTCTGACTCAAGATGCAGATATGCTTTATCATGGTGTACCGAATCCGGTATTGAAAAGTTTAAATGTGGAGGGTACGAAGGTTGTTAATAAGATTGATGGGGATCTTTTGGATGGGTTGAGGAAGGCCGGGTTTAAAATTGATAAGGGGCCTGGGGGTGCGGGTCTTTGGGTTAAATATCTTCAGCGAGGAGGGGGATATTATCTTGATGTGGGATGTTCACAGTTAATTGTTGATGGGAAAGTGAAAGTGAAACAAGGAGTTGAGGTGAGTGAAATTAAGGAGAATAGTGTGATATTTTCCGATGGCACAGAACTCGAAGCAGATGAAGTGGTGTTCGCAACAGGATATCTGAATATGAGGACTCAGTGTAGGAAGATATTTGGGGATGAGACGGCGGATAAAGTGGGGGATGTGTGGGGATTGGATGAGGAGGGAGAGGTCAGAAGAATGTGGAGGAAGAGTGGTCATAGGGGTTTTTGGTTTATGGGGGGAAATTTGGCGCTTTGTAGGTGGGGGAGTAAGAGGTTGGCGTTGGTTATTAAGGGGTTGGAAGAGGGGATTTGTGAGTATGATGATTTGTGATGGGGTGGGTTTATTTTTGGTTGGGAAGGTATTGGTTTGTTTGTTAGTATTGTATATTTGAATGGAAGTTGAAGTTATAAAGCATTTACAAGCTTGATTTGAATAATGGTAAATTGACATAGGTATGTAATTGTACTTGTACCGACGTTATTATTCAAGACTTGATCCGGCTAGCTAGACCCGTGTACTTAGCTTATAGATATTTTACCAGTGCGTAGGTAATAATCTCAATAGAAGGGACTGAAGTTGGATGATTGGAATCAGAAATCGAGATTATTCATTTTTATCACATCACATTTCATCATATAGATACTGTTATTTGAATGCCAGGTTGTAGTAGTATTATGTATTGAATATCCTCCTCTTCTCTTCTAGATCTGCCATAGTCTTTTCACCAACTACTATGCTATCCATATATTTAATTGTTTGTGTACATTCATTCAATCATATCAAACTCTTTCTCCTTTCCCTCTACTCATCATCCTCATCATCCTCCTCCTCATCCTCAACATCATCCTCCTCATCCTCATCATCCACAACTCTCTTCTCCACGATCTCATCATCCTCCTCATCCTCATCATCTTCATGTTCCACCTCCTCAACATCCCTCTTCGCAGCAGCAGTAGCAGCAGCATTACAAGCCGTCTCCTGAGTCTGACACTGACTAACACCACCTGTCAAAGTCCCCGCATTCGCCGCATTCGAACAAGCATTATTCTGAATCGAACAACTTCTTTGTAACGCAGCTCCTTCTCCAACAAATGTATCACCATTTACGGTGAAAGGACGTGTTGCATCTGCGCTGGATGAAATCACTGCTGGTGCTGTACCGCCTAATGTACCAGTGAAGGTTTGAACATTAGTTCCTGTTGCATCGGTGCTGGTTGCTGCTGCGGCAGAAGTAGTAGCGGCTGCGACAGTGGCAGCAGCGGCGTTTGCTACAGCAGTGGCGGACGCGGATGCAGTTACGATGACAGTTCCGGTGGAAATGCAATCAGTGGATGAACTGGCTACAGTAGCAGCGGCGGCATTTGCAGCAGCAGCAGTTGTACTAGCAGCAGTCGAACCCCCAGCTGCAGCAGAGATTTCAGCCGCAGTAGCATCTTCGACCAGTAAATTCTGACTGAAAATACAACCTTGAACATCATCCGCTGTATCACAGGTATTTCCCGCACCGGTAGTATCACCGATAGTTCCGGCTGCAAATGTACCAGATAACAAGGCATCTTGAGGATCAGCACCTACTGCTGCAAGTTGTTTAGCTAATGCTAGAACAATGGCTTTGTTTGTAGCAGCTGCATTTGGAGAGGCGGGATCTTGATGTTGTTGGACGGCGGCGATTTCAGGGTTTACTGCTGTTTCGTTGCAGATGACGGAGGTGAGACCGACGGATCCGGTGTTGCGTTCTAAGGCTTGGTAGATCAAGGCATCGGACATACCGGTTACGTTGTTTGCGGCTTTGGCGTTGGTGAATGCTTGATCGGCGGTAGCTTGGTGAAGACAGTCCTGTGAATTATTAGTATTGGAAGATATATCATAAATAGAAAAAAGAAAAAACTTACGGGATTCGTAATAGTTCCCGCTCCCACAATAGCAGCCGCATTACCCAAAAGACCAAACACGGGATCTTGAATACCAGCCGGGTTATTCAAAGCCAAATTCACACGAACCCCATCCAAAAATCTATTATGAGAATGTTCCTGAGGAACTTCACGACCTCTGAGTTGACGAGTTGGGAGAGTGAATTTGTTTTTTGGGAGAGCGTTAGGGGTAGGTGCTGCGGATGCAAGACCGAGCATAGTAAGAAGGAGAGTATTGGTTGTGTACTTCATCTTGATGATTTGAAATGACTTGTTTGTTTTGTGTGATTAAAATTGATGGTATAAAAGAAGGACCGGCCTAGATTGAATTGCAAAGGTTGGAGTTTGCGTAGTGTAAGGTAATAAAATAGTAAAGAATGTATAGAAAGAACAAAGTTTCCAGAACTAAACAAGAAAGAAGAGAATGTAGAAGATGGGATGAAGAAAGAAAGGAAAAGAAAAATGAGGGGAGGGTGTTCATCCAAGTATATATATTTTGAACCTTAACCCCTCGAGATCATGTAGTTACTAGTATAGCTCCATAATATCCATAGTAAGCTAAGCTAAGCTCCGCTGTCAAAGTAGAAAGGAATAAACCCATGAAGTTCAATGACCAGGCCATTGATCTCGTTCGTCATCCTCGAATTTCAGAATTCTGGTTCGGGTGATCATACAGAGGAGTATTGAAATTTCAATGCAAGGACCAGAATAGGATACTTTCCCTTTCTTCATCCCTAGCTTCATCTCATCTGATATAATAAAACCCACTTGATGGTACCGCTCCGTACAGATGATATTACAGCGCTTGCTTCAAAACCTTGGACCCCTCCCCTCCCCTCCCTGTTCCGGCCCGAGCGAAACCCACC
>JWJB01000428.1:0-15704 GCA_000812895.1 Rutstroemia sydowiana | reverse complement strand
TATTTTTATCAACCCAGATAAGCAGTCCATCCGCCTCCCCGCCCCAGCCGCCTCTCCCAGCCGCCTCTCCCAGCCGCCTCTCCCAGCCGCCTCCCACAGCCTCGCGCTACAATATAATATCATAATACTTCAATTGTCATTAATAATTGTAATTATTAATTAGTAATAAAACCAGCCTATACAGACACGAACCCTCTAGATTTATAGGATACTAGTACGTTTCTTAAACTTAGATCGTCCCAACCGTACAATATTCTTCCCAATTCATAAAAGAAAAAATATTCCACCACCTCTTACCACCCAACTTATTTCAACTCCTCATATCCTCTCACATTCCCGCACTGCTTATCCTAATTGCATTTTGCAACCCTCCCATCTACCATACCTACCACTCTTACATTTTCGCATCACATTTTGTCGATAATCATCGGTTACTACCAAACAATTGGACCATTACCCATTTCGTGTACATACTCCTATTACTCTTTATCTTCTTCGACAGTTGGGGACATCTCCTTCTCGTCATAATCACGATTATGCCACCACAACATGGAAGACATGTTACCGAAGACGCAATTTTGCGTTCCTTGGGATGGACAAATAACGACACAAAAAGGATGAAACGATGGCTTGCATCAGAAGTATTGACCGAGAGATTTGAAGTTTTCTTTGACAGATACACGAAATTCCAATCACAGCAATCAGTGAAGTCATCTAGAGGGCCAATCAAAGCTGCTGTGATTGCAAAGTGCGTTCAAGCTTTTGGACAAAGAGAACCCAAATACTTCGTAGCCCTACTCCCGTCTTTAATGAAGGGCTTCAATCTAATGGATCATTATTGTCTGTTTATCATACAGCACGTCGAATACGAAATGTCCGACAATGGAATTTGGGCAAATACGGGACTTGGCGATATACAAAGGCATTGTACCACCATGGACCTCGTACTACGCTACTTCATCAAACGTCAACACTCGATCCAAAATCCTCCTCGCGCTCAACCACCACCTACCATCCGCCCAAACCAAAATCCCGATATTGCCAACCGCGCCACGGCCGCCAACCTTCGCCAGAATTCGTATGAAGCTGATCGACAGGTTAAAATTCAGAGATATGAAAAAATGGTTGCTGAAGGTCTGCGAATTATTAAGGCTGCACATCGACCCAATATGGACCCCGTCACTCTCACACCACCACTTCAGGTTATTTACGACAGACCCACCGCACGCTTTAGGCTGGTACTTATGATCCCACAACCATTCCGAGGCATATTGCTGATCCATTATTCTACTATAGTCTTCGAACGACCCGCAGGGTGATAGTATTATGAGAGACGCCCAACAACACAATACTGTAAGTGTAACATACCATTTAGGTTTTCGTGTCTCTAATAAAAATATAGCCTCCATCCCGTCTGGCCCACCGTAATCCTCTCGATTTCCCACACCGCCCGGCTCCTCTAGATACTGTACCTATCAAGGTGAATCTTTACACTTCTGTTACTCTTGCATAAACTAACTTATTACTAGACTGAACCCGGAACCTCATCTGGTGTGATCATTACCTCCAATCCAGACGTAATCGATCTCACCACACCCCCTTCATCTCCTTAATTTCCTATACATCCTTTTCCAAAACGTTATAACCACAATCCCTTGTAGTATCGCATATGTATTCTACCACAAGCAATTCAATCACATCTCTTTATGATGCACCAGAATCAATATTCCGCCCATTACTCATCTTTGCATGGGCTATTGGTGCTTGAGTGGAAGGGTATCATCATAGAACCATCTTACAACTACTACTCAATTCACTACTTATACCAATACAATTATTATATTACAATCTTGTAGTCCATGAGCCGCCTTCGTAATACTTTCCAGATCATCCTTTTGTCCCATATTTAAACAGTAATTTCATTGAAGTACATTCAAGTTGACGTAGAGCATTTTCAAACATCCAAAGTTGAAGATTTTGGAATACCCAGATCAACCCAAACCCTTCGTAACCTTCGAATCAAATAGCAAACAAGCAGCTCAGTTATTAACAATTTACTCTTTTACCGTCCATCTCAATATCACTCCACATCTATTTACGCATATCACCTACTTTAAATTGAATCTTCTTGACTTTCCCCGCGCCTTATCAACACTTATCTACAAATTAACTTGAAGTGAATTCATGATAAAGAAATACTACCTTATACCAATCAAATCATCTTCTCACTTTTAAAGTCTCTGATATTTCATTACCGCCCCCACATTAATTTTTTAGCTTAACTTACCATAACATCCAGCTTCCACAAAATTCCAAATCTTTTACCTCATCCTTCCCATTTCTTATCCCCCTACACCTTTTCCATAACACCTTCAATAACAAACAATATTCATGAAATCAAATTCATCAGTTATGAAGGGAGCTCTCTAAGCCGATCAATCCTTCTTCAAGCCACCACTCTTTACAGACACTTATTTGTTTGACGGCCTCGAATTAAATCGAAAGGCACGAAAACAACTATTTCCAAACCCCTAACATCATCCTGGGGTATCATTTGGGGGTCTCTCCTTATGAACACCATCCCCCGGTTGCTTATAGCCTCTAATATCTCAATTACAATTCACATACACGAAACCTCATCACTACCAGACTTTCCATTTTGATAATCTTCTTTCAAGTTCCCTATATCCACAGACACGAAATTCGTTCATCCAGGAACCTTCCTGTTTTGATTATCTTCTTTGAAGTTCCCTAATCTCTTACTCATTACCTCATCATGTCAGCATCAAATCTTCCTCCCGATTTTCCAAGCCTTTGTCCAACTGGCAGCTCCCTCAGTGTCTGGCCTGACAGGAATTATGGGTTTCGGTCAGAACTGGGCGTTTTCCAACCAATAGATACAAGCAATATATCTCACAGTACGTCGGCTATAAAAAATGCATCGTCTTCATTTACTGATTTATGTCACAGCCGAGTACATGTCTCTACCAATCGACTCTACTGCAAGAGCCGTCTTTGTCAACGAAAAGCTGGCAATCTTGTCACCCGATGATCAGGCAACGTTCAACTGTCTCATGATACTCGCTACACTCACCGGCCCAGTAGGCACCGATTTGGTTACCCAGACCGAACAATCGAACATGAAACTCAACGTTGGCCGCATCATGGCTAAAGAAGCAAAAGCCGTTTGTGAAATTATCGCGCAACAAGAGTCTGAAGACACACCCCCTCCAGCCTCTGTAGACGAGATGGACGAAGTCATCAATGACAATGTCCAGAACATCTTTGACTATAGATCGGACGACGATGAAGAGTTGCAGGCCGCCATTGCTAACAGAAGTTCTGCTGCGTTCTCTGCCATTGGCCAACTCAGTGCCCAAGATGTTAGCAGACATCATATGCTGTCAGCTGCACTCGACAGTCAGACTCAAGGAGTTCCCAGCTACGACCATGCTTGTACGCACCTCTCAATCGAAAACCCGGATACACCTCGTGTCCCTTACACAAGAGATAATCTTGTAATGTTCCCACACCAGGTCATCGGAGTCAGTTGGATCATTAATAAGCTGAAATCTCACCAGAAGGGTGCACTTCTGGCGGACGAAATGGGCCTGGGAAAGACATTACAAGCCATATGCACGGTACTGCATATCATTTCAGAAATATCCAACAACCCTCAGCAATCGTCATGGGAAAACAAGCCGCACCTTATTGTGCTCCCAAAAATGTCATCTACCACTTGGCTACAGGAGCTAAATACACATGTGGACTTAGAAGCTCAGGGCATTCAGGTTATTGATTATATGAGTACACGAAAGCCCATATCCAAGTCTACCCTAGACTCATACAATGCTCGTACCATTGTCATCACATCACCGGAAACTCTCGTCAAACGGCACTCGTTTGTTGGCAAAAAGTCTGCGAAGGTTAGATGGAGTGCAACTACTAAACTACCGGAATCATCATGGCCTAATGATTGGAGAGGCGCTTTTGGTTATTTGATTGTGGACGAAGCCCATCTATACCAATCTCGAACGTCTGCCAGATGGAGAACGATCTCTGGTCTGGAGATCCCGTACAAGCTATTAATCACTGGCACACCCATGCACAACAAACTATCAGACTTGGTGGCCGTGGTTGGCCTCATGCAATCATCCAATGTTTGGGATGATGTTCCCCGTGATATACGGGTTAACCCGTTTAGTGCTCCCCCTGGACAAGAGGCCCTTCTATGCACACAAGCCGCGATAGAGTTTATAGATAGACAGCAAGATCAAAAGCTGCAAAGTCGTCTACTTACTCGTGTCTATGGGGCGCTAATGCTGAGGAGAACATATGCAACCCAAATCAACGGCAAGCCCATTGGTGAAACCGTTCCCCCTCATCGACATGTTAGGGTATCTCTCATAGTGCAGCAAGCCTTACAGGAACGCGCAGCTGAAATATTCGCACACAACATGCGAAACCTATTCTTCCCAGACGCTGGAATGGCATTCCATAATGCCACATATGTTCGTCGTCTATGCCAGACCACGTTCTGGTTAGGCTTTTACGAAATCAATCTCGGCTCTATCCAATGCAAGAAGTTTCGTGATCCTGCCGTAGAACCTACCAAACAACTACAAAATTATCTAGTTGCATTAGCCACCTCGCACAAAACATCGCAACGCGCCATTGAAGTTCTCGGTTTCGATGTTAAAAAACTCAAAACTTCACAAGATATGCTAAAGGCAATTGCCAATCTATCACCAAAGTTACGATACCTTTGCTTTTTGATCGCACATATAGTACTTGTTCTGCAGACCAAGGTAGTTGTGTGGGTGGACTACCCGCATACTCAATTGTTGATCGAATTATTCCTTAAAGCACTGGACTTGCCCGCAGAATCATTTCATGCCGACTTAAGCCCATCCGAAAGGGCCGATCTAATAGAACGTTTTAATCGCCGCGGAGGGGTATCCATTCTTATCCTTACTTATAGGACTGGGTCGGTTGCCTTATCCTTGCATAAACAGTGCCATTTCACTGTTATAGCAGAGCCAGCCATTAGTGTACAACAACAAAACCAAGCCATCTCGCGAATCATTCGCATCACCCAGACCCACCCACAGATGACAATAACTCTGCACCTTTTGAATAGCCATAACGTGTGGGTAGAGTACAACCAGAAGAAAAAGGGTTTGCTTGATGTCAGTGCCAGAATAGGCGACAAAATAAATTCTATCGATTCTCTCAGTGGCAGAACGTGGAAGGAGAGGATGGATGAGATCTGGGCCCTTTTGAAAGGACAACAGTAGCAAGCTATCCTTTATATTTCCGTTTCCATACCATTAGTCCTTCGGCCTTCATTCTTCGTGTCTATGCGTCATATTTGGAAGTATGGGATGGAAGACCGGACGTTAGCAGACAGTTGTCCAAATTCCAATTTCATGTACTTTAACCTCCAAATCTTCAAGCTTCGTGTCTATGTGCTACTCGTGCCACTTGCATAATTTTGACCACCCAAATCCGCATTCTTTAACCAATAAACATAACTCCTTTTCATCAAACCCAATTAGTTGTACCATTACCTGATCCTGTTGGCTAACTATATATACCATATCAGTTACCCGCCGTCATTTCAACGCATACTTCTAACCCTGCATCTCCAAATTGAAACAATAACCCATAACTTCATTAGAATATCCCAACTCATACCTTAGGAGCCACCGTCAAAACAACCCAAGCCACCTTCCCCACCTCATCCTTCACCGGCGTAAAATGACAAACATATTTCTCCTCCACCCTCTTCAATCTATCCGTCTTCGCTCCAAACAATCCCTGCGATTTCTTCACCTCTTCACGCCCAGTAAACAAACCTGTCTCAACCGAAACCGCATGTCCGGATCTGATTCCATCCCTGACAATGGTTTTGAAAGACCGAGATACAGATGAGGGTGAATGTTCAGCGAATACTTTGAAGATGTCTTTTCCGTGAATAGGAGCTACGCCTCCGTTCGGAAGATTCAATCCTAGCATGTCGATTATACCGGGTGAGTAATAGCGAACGATGAAATATTGAGTGAGGGGTTGGTATTCAATGACCAAATACTGTATGTAATTAGTCAGTTGGTAATACTCTACTTTCACGAAATAAACCAACCTTCGAATAAGCAGTATAAAATTCCTCTACTTGTTTGTTGAATTTGAGAGTTCCAATCTTATCAATCAATTCCGTCTCCATTCCCGCCTCTCCTTTCACCACAATTGGATTTGCGCTGTACTTCTTAAAACTTTTGAAGAAGGAGCTTTTCGGGTAGCTGTTAGTATTCTTAATAGTCTCTTTACTTCTGATACTGGCCGCTTCTGGACTCATCTCTATGATGCTCTCCGTATCGTCATTATTTTGACTTAGAATTCTCAACACATCCGTACGGCTGTGAATGGTGGTACTACAATTAATCTGGCCACCGAGAAAGAACCTTACTTCTCCGGTTTCGTCTAGTAATGGTGATACGTAAAGTAGGTTCCAGAAAGGATCTCCGTTTTTCTTGTAGTTGAGAAGAAGTTCGACCGTTTCTTCGCTGTTCCGAATCGAGTTACCGAGGCGTTTGGTTGCTTGGGCGTCAGTGTAAGCACCTTGGAGGAAGCGACAATTCCGAGGAATAATATCTGTTCGGGAATAGCCAGTGACGGAGACAAACCCATCCGACGCAAAAACAATAGGGTTGTCTGCTCGCCTGAACTGAATTAGCTTACATTTCTGGGAAAGGAAGAGATTAAACTCCCACCTTGGATCAGTCATACAAAAGCAATCCCCAAGACCTGGATACTTGTCCCTATCACTTGCTAATGCCATGGTCGCTGATGCCGTAATTTGATGTTTGACAAATCGAGGGTACATATCGCTTGCTAATAACCTCTCAATGTGCTCCTGAGATGAATTAAAGATATCTTCCAAGGTAGGAAGTACAGTATGAGTAGCATTTTTGATGTCTCGTGATAATTGTCGCGTGCTAGAATGTGAAATATTGATTTGATGAGGAGCTTCGGGTGAAAGGTACGTGGAAGATATGGATGAGAGGAGTCGTTGCATTTCATCAATTAGTCGATTGTACTCATCCACCTACATCTATTAGCCTGTCTAGGAACCCTTGTAAAGCAAACGGAGAAGATACGTACCTTTTGTAAGAAGTCGAGGTTCTCAGCACATGACCGGCTCTGACAGAACTTCAAAAACCGATGCGCCGTAATAGGATTATGAAGAACGAGGTGGAAAATCTCAGGACTGAAGAAATCCGTATAGTTTGCCACATTATTTACACCTGCTCCATTTCTACTTGCCAAACTTCCCCGGTCATTGGTTTTTGCTGTTCCTGAGCTACTACTTCCTGTGTCTCTGGATATTGTGACTCGTTGTTCACTTCCAGAGACGGACCTTGGGCTTGGTAAGTTGGGCAGTGATGATTCATCGCTTCCTTTACGCGACCTTGAGATTGGGGGTAGAGGGGCAGTTTTATGATAACTGAAAGACTTGTCCTCATTTGGCTGTTGAAAATTACTTCGACTGTCCTGCACGAGCTGATCGAGTGACTGCATGTTTCTTATGGCAGGAGACATGAGGTATGGTTCTCAAATTCGGAGTTGAGTATACAGAAGGAAGAAGAACAAATAGTATACATGAGGTGGCATCGGTAAGTTAAAAGTAAGATCATCAAATACGGAGAACATTGTAGCTGATTGTAGGTCAAATTTTAATCTAGAATCTTATCTATTAACTGCATCGTCAATATTACCCTGTGCTAAAAGTTTTATTGTATTTCCGCCCGTCTTTCATGGACATGGGCTGATAATGGAGAATTTGTTCCGACCAACGATATACCCCAGTATATCAATATCGAAAGTGGAGAACCTATTGTTGATGAATTCTAAATTGGTAGCTAAAGAGTCAATATTGATCGTAAACTTCAAGGAACAGGAAATAGAGATGCGCATCAATGGGGCAGCACAAAAGTCGTATAAATGGAGACCAGGATTGAACAAACCAACGCCCCTAATTGTAGGCCTAATATGGGGATGGAGACATTTGTGCCGTTCCGTGCCTCGTCCCGATCGTACCGTAGTTGTTTGTTCATCGAATACATCGCAAACATTTCGTTCAGTAGATGCCAGTCACTGCTACTCGTATTCATATACGGGGAATACTAATCCTTCCTATCCATTTGATGCTCCGAGATTACCAATTCCGATTGGCTATTAACTGACCATGAAGATGTTGCCCCCATTGTTGTTTTGGTGTTTTAACTATAAATGGAATGTTATACCGTTTGCTGAATATATGAGACAAACAGGGGTGTCCCGATGGCTCGCTCCCTATTTCCGTATGCACAAATCTAAAATTTCAGGTATAACCTGGCTGTTGGGTCGCCAATCTTTGGGATATCCTTGAAGATTATCTGAAGTGTTACTTTGTAGAAATATGATCCGATATTTTTTTGAGAAAACAATAGAATCCATCCCATCCAATATCGTCACAACTTTTAAAGTACAAAGGCAATCTTCGATCTTCATATCTAAATGAGGGCGCAATATTCCAACCAGAGAATCGTTCAAAATTGAACCAGTTTTTTTGTGAATTGTGGACAACAGATCGGATGAACACCCATACCTGGTACCTGTGGGGGCATTTAGTTCTACAGTACCGTAAACGCTATCGACGCACAGAGCTTCACCAATGACCATGGTTGTGATGATTCATTAGGCTCGGTAACTTTCGCCTTGTTGGAAATTGGGGGCCGTAAAATAAATTTCTGATTTGCTCCTCATATTAATTTTGGCCATACTTTTGTATAAATTTCAAGAAAACGAATCAACAAAAACCCTTATCGTATCTCTTGACCAATGAACCGTAAGTTTAACCATCAGCTTTGAGAATCCTGCCTCTTGATAAAGATCAGGCTTACGGACGTGCCGAGTGTCATCGGAGAAGTCTACTGCCAACCTGTTGGTCGTGGATTCAAAGGGGGAAGAATCAGCCGAGGAAATGCAGAATGCCCGAGATGGGTCTGATATTATTTCATTCAGCTCATTTAGCTCGTTATTGTTGTTACCTAAATTTTCGGCAAATGCCTCCAAAAGAGGAAATATTATTTACATGAAGAGTAGTCTCATCCGTTATTTCTCCTTATCAAATCTCACTAGACCACACCATTGTTTCTAGATCAAGCATGATATCTTCACATCCTAATGCTTCTTTTCACGATTCTACTTCTCATCAACGACCTTGCAGACGAAGTACTCGGAGTCGAACTGGTCTCCGCCGTACACCCGCTCGTTCCGCACAGGTGGTAGAGCGTAATAGCGGCATCTCCACCACACATCTCTGAACTGTTTCCAGCACAGGTCATCATACAATTGCCCACCATACCGGCTTTAGGCGCTCGGTCTGCAGGTAAGCTATCGTCGCAGTAACACTGGCTTGAGAATTCAAGCCCAGCATATGTATGTCCCTTTGATTTACAAAAGTCCAAACAAGTTTCGATCGTCATTGAATCATCACCTTCCCAATCAGCATTGAGTGTACGGTCTCCAGCAACATCAGTACCACAGCCGAGATAAGTCCACCCCTTGGAAGCGCTCATATCGGGGATTCCGGGCGGGAGAGAAGTGACAGTGGTATTATTGGATGCGAGAGCGACTGCAGTGATGGATTTGCCTAAAGTCGCGTCTTGTGGGCAGCTTGGTGGCGTATATTCTGAGGGGCCAGAATTTGGATCATTGCAACCGGGGAGCGAGCTTAAAACACCGTTTACTTGCTCGTTTACCAGCGGGGCAAGCTTGCATCTTTGTGTGTCTGTTTGTTCGTAGAATGTAAAAGTCTCGCCCGGACAATCAGGCTGACCGTCAAGGCAATTGTCAATTCCTTTGGTGAGTGTTGGGATATCCCAGCCATTGACCTAGATCCATATTAGCGTACTATACGTTGTATTCATAACGGGGTGCATACGAAATCACCGTGGAATCCATAGCCAGTGGTATCGCCGTTGGCGAGAATAAAAGGCTGAGAATCGCCATACCATTCATTAGCGAAAAGATCAGTGCGGTAGGTTACTTCGAAAAACAAAGTCATCATATGGTGAGGATGAGATGCTGGGCAACGGCCACCATCAAAATTGCCATCTATGGGGTATGCCATATGAGACTTGAAGTCGGCTACAGTAACATTCACCCCATCCCAGCAAGATGGCATGGTAACCTGCAGTCGCAGACCATCTGGACAATTGATATCTGGAAACCCATTTGTCTGAACATCTGTACCGGTGCATCGAAAACTAACAGCCCGATCTGCGAATGAAGAGTCGTTGTAGCTGCGGCGATTTGGGTCTCCGGCGAGCATGCGGAAACCCTCAGGGAATGGTACGAGTGGGTCATTGTCCGGGCCAGGTCTCTGGCTGAAACGGGTGTCAGTCTCAACTTCGTAGCTTGAGATTGTGTATTAACAGAAAGCTAAATACTCACAGATAATATATCGCCATTCCACCAAGATTGCCATAACCATCATCACCTTCGATTGGAACCGTAATGAAACTGCCATTCTGGGCCATGTAGTAGAGCTTTGGAGTCCAATAGTTAGACAAGTCTTCCTTGACATTACAGGTACCGCATTCGGAAGCTCGAGCATCTTCATATGTCATGCTGTCGCTAAAACCACTGCCGCCTGCGATTGCGTGGACATGGCTTGCTGGAAGTATACCAGGAGAGACAACTGGATCGACTCGTTCATCGACGAGGCGACTGTAACACTGAATAACGAAAGTGGTGCTAGCAGGTGAAATGAGGGAGCCTATCAAGGCAAAAACAAATGGATTCATCAATTTTGAAAACATCTCGGAAGATTGTAACACAGTATTGAAGAAGTAAAGATTGAATGCAAGTGTAGGTAAGGACTGAAGAGAAAGGGAAAATTGGGGTTGCGCAACAATCAGAAGAGCTTTCGAAGCCAAAAAGAATGGAAGTTGTCAAAGGAGTGTGTATGTGCTGGTGATGAGTATATATTTGGAATGAATTTAGGAAGGAGCGACAGTCAGGTATCTAACCCGAAACAATTTAAAAAGGAGTGAATGGAAACTATGAGATGACTTCCCTCATTGACAGAAACGCAGGAAATTCACAAACAAAACAAAATGAGGGGTAGAGAAAGGAAATTATACAGATAGTCTATTTCGCCAAGCCTCATCGTCGCGATCCTGCAGTGCACACCTAAAGAAGTAACCCTCATATTTACGCTCAGTCAACCTAGGGGAAGTAGGTAATTAAACCTACAGGATTTTACGGTTTACTGCTACTTTAGTGAAACGCACAGTTTAATTCGTCTAATCATCGCGAGTCTAACGCCCAAGATTAGAAGCTGCCAGAGAAAAATCATCTAAGCTTGTAAATGCCAACGATTTCAGCCACGATGTTTCGAATCTTACATCAAGGGTACCACACAACTTATCTTTATGTTGGTGGCTTGCATATGTAAGATTTATTTCCGACCTCATGATTACCAAAGATTGGGGTTAAAGTATAAGAATACACTATAAAAAGGGGAAGAATGCTCTAGGACCGGTAAGTTGAACCTTAAAACCCCTTGGGATTTATTGGCGTGGAAATATGTAGTCCCCTTGCGTTTTCAGGCCATGCGTCACTAACCTACAAATAAAGTATATTTCACCAGAAAAATGTGTTGTCCATGTGCCACCCATGTGCCGCTAGAAAAATGGAACATATCTTGACATATACGGTATAACTTCATATGTCAATAAAGTTCATAGTATTGAATTTTTCGAAATGATCAAGAATGCAGCATTCAATACGATGGTTGAATAATCTAAGATACAACATTGGACTGGGTCAATTTCATCAATCGATCACGTATGCCACATTGGTACATAAAATCAGGAAGTCAATTGCCACACTGGTAAAGATATATACACAATCATACAGATATACAAAGTTTGATATTTTCATTCATTTCCACATTACAAGATGACCAACACTCGGTCCCTTTCCCAGCCATTACTCTAAGTCTTCGTTATAAACATAAAGCGGCATAGAATCCTCCCACATAGTATCTGTAAGCAGAGACTTGTTCGATCCATCAGCATTCATGATCATGATCTGACCATAAGGCTGGAATGCATTATCGTAAAGAGGGCACTCTTCACGGAAACCGTACTGTCCACTGCTGTACATAATTTTACCGTCAGCAGACCAAACGGCGTGTGCGTCATTAGCACCGCTGTCGGTAACTTGCGTCAAGCCGGTTCCGTTAGGGAAGATAGTGTATACGTTGAAACTATCAGTGGCGGAGAGATCGTCCCAGTCGATTTGGTCTCGGCGGGCAAATACGATGCGCTCTCCGTCTGGTGACCAACCAGGTGTGTTGTCCCAGCCATCAGTGAGGTTGGTAACACTCATGTCTGTGAGATTCATAAGACGTAGTCCAAGACCTGCCGAGATGCCGAAGTCGCGATAGACGAGCATACTTCCATCTGGGGAGTAACTGGGGAATCCGGAATTCACCTCACCAGGTGTTCCAAATGTAAGTTGCTCGCTGTAAGAACCGTTTGCTGTAGCACGGTAGAGCCATCCACCATTGGTGTATCGCTCGAAAAACCAGTAGCCAAGACCGAAAGCGAGCCACTCGCCATCACCAGACCAAGTAGGTTGGAATGCACCAGCAAGACCCTCTGCATTAACTGACTCGCTGATGTTTTGAGCACTGAAAACATCGAATACAAGCTTGACATCGGTTCCATTGGGGTTCATGGTTACAATAGATGAGTTGCCGAGTTGCTTTTGAGTAATCGCGAGTTCACCCTGCTTGGAAAGCTGGGGGAATACATCAGTGAATCGGTACTCCCACTCTGGATCCCAACTGTACAATTCCTTCTCCATTGGTCGGTTAGGAGTCCAGAGTGGTTTCTCATAGATAACTTGGGTTCCATCTGGTGACCATGCTGGGTTACGCATATCACCAACGACAGAAGTGTAGTTGGTGGTACCGGTGGAGTTGTAGTATAATCCCTCTGCATCGCCATTCTTGAGATTATATCCCACGACGGTGGAGGTGACCCATTGTCCATTAACCTTGCATCCGTCTCCTGAGGTAAGGTAAGTATAGTCGGTACCGGTGGCGAAATCAACAGAGGCGATATCGCAGACGGCAGTGTTGTCAGGAGTATGTGCATTATATGTATTCTCTCTTGTCATCTCGTAAAAGAGGACACGCGAACCATCTGGTGACCATTTAGGTGAGCCAAGAGAGTAGCCATCTTTGCTGACAAGTTTTCGGAAATCGGTTCCATTGGGTCGGATAGCGTACACTGAAAGAGTTTGTGTATGCTCCCAACCGGTTCCATTGCTGTGCCCAGTCCAGTTCGTGTCGCGATCAGATGAGAAGACAAGCCATTCTCCATCGGGGGAGAAGCTCGGGCGGTAATGACCAGTTGGTGCGACGTTGTTGGCTTTCGTAAGAGCAGTATCGGTAAGGTTGGCGGTCGTATTTGTTAAAAGATTCTTCACCCAGATGTTGGTTGTGTAATTTCCTTGGGTAGAAACGTAGGCGAGGAGAGTGTTGTCTGGTGACAATGCACCGGCATCTTCAAAAGAGGGTGTTTGTACCAGTGTCTGTAAGTCTGAACCGTTTGTGCGAACGCGGTAGATGTCTGACTGACCATCAGCGATGCGCTCACTGGTGAAGGTGATCCATTGGCCATCCGGTGAAAATTGACCATGGTAGTCGAGGGATGTGGATGCATTTCCGGACAAGAGTTGACGCTCATTGGTGCCATCTGCGTTTGCTATGTACAGGGCTGAACTCGCAGGGGCAATGCGATTCATGAAGAAAACACCCTTCTTGCCCTCCACAGCACCACGAGGCGCAAGGGGCCTTGATGGGGTAGTATCAAGGCTTCTTGCTGCATATGGGCATTGAGCCATGGCCGTGGCCACACTCATGCCAAGCAAAGATGCTATTGACAAATGCATCTTGATCTTGTTTGAACTGAAAAATAGTACCAAAAGAATGAATGAGTGACAAAACTGTTGAAGAAGTGAATCATGGGGAGGAAATTCCCAAGCCCTTATATGTACGTACTTGAAGCTATGATTTTACCATGTTCACCAAATTTGCGATTTAATAATAGAGACATGGCATTACCATGAACTAAAGCTTAATGGGTGGGTACCGGAGATTTAAAAAAAGAAGGTCGTTCAGATGTATGCGCGGCCATTTGAAGAATTCCCCAATGGGTATCATCCCTGAGCCGAATAATCATGTTTTAATTGGCGGGATGGCGGCATATCGGGAAATCATTGGCACCATTTATGTAACCGTAACATTACTACCGATGGCTGCATGGTAACGGGCAACGACAAGTTAACCTTACTTGCATATACACTGCAACAACATATAGAAGAAAATTTCTTCAATTTTATCAATGCCATAGCAATCAACGGTGTGGGTGGTTGGTTCTCTGAAAAGTCAGCAAATAAGTTTCAACAGTATACAATATTTACAGAGTGAGAGAGTACTGTACTGTACTGGCATGAATTTGAATTTCTCCTATGATACACTCAAGGTCCTTGACCCGTGAATATCATTTGATATTACCATATTGAAATTTTAAGAATAGTAAAATGCGGTCTTCAATTACTGCATAGGGCAGGTATCATCACTTCAACGCTTGGCGTTGTTAAATCCTTGTTAAGTTACGACGCTTAACCAAATAACTTTTCACCTACCCCTTGGTGACTCCATAAAATTACTTCGGTCCCGAGCTTTGGTATGTTTGATGATTCACTTATTGAGATCATTGACGGTACTTGGCAAAACACATTTTGAAGATGTATTTAGTCACTTCGTAGTATATAAAACTTCAGCTATCAAATTGTGGCAGTACTGTTAGTATACCTATTAGCTTACTGGTAGGTTTAGAAACAACACATCGGATGATCGAAGCCCTGGTAAAACCTTAGATGGCACGATTTTTAAGAATTGTTTCCCCGTTCAAAGATTATTCAAAGTTTCAAGACATCAATCTATGCAAGGTGCACGCTACTGTTACGGGTAGATCTTCGCACGGTACTGCCGTTCTCGGTGAAGAACAACTTCTAGAACTTTTACTCTATTATCTATATTACTGTTCAATTTAATGCTACTATCAGAAATTTGCCCATCTGAGCTAAACCTGGCTACCCCTCATGTCTGCTTTCATGCTGGCAGCTACTAATTTGCTAAAAGTACTCTCCATAATAGAAAGTCTTCTCGGTCCCGAAACCCAAGTGATTGGTTAAGGTTGTTCTTCAATACCTCTGCGGAGATACATACATCATTGCCCAAACGACGACAGCTACTGCGCCCGCAAGAATTACGTATTCTGTTCTCCAGATGGCCAACAATCTTAGCGCGATCGTTCTTTGAAATCCTTTCTTTCCACGGCGGTCAAGACAGATGGGTCTTCCAAATACCAAGCATCCTCGTCCTCCAGGATTCTGATCACATTCTTGATGTTCCCTCCTTCTCTTCATCAATAAACTACAGATTTTATTAGCCGAGCGACTTATATAGTAAATATGGAATCATGGATAGGACTCACGGCACGCTTCCTCGACAGAACCGAAGATCACTTCCCAATTCACATTTGCTGTCATTTGGACAGTCCAAATGGAGTTTTCGC
>JWJB01000426.1:0-14123 GCA_000812895.1 Rutstroemia sydowiana | reverse complement strand
TGCAACAAAATGTACCTTACAAAATAGTAAAATACATGTATAAAGTGGATGTTAGAAGTTAAGAAAGATCAGATTAGTTTGCAAGCATTTTATTTATATAAATATTTTTAATTACTCAATAAGGTAAAGGGCATTGATTTAATTATAATATTTAATTGATGTTTATTTGAATAATCTCCTCATATATCTTCAAAGAATACTTAATGTTAGGAATTACAGTTAATTATTTATATAAAAATACAAATAATCGTAAAGGGATTTAAAAGAAATTGATATTATTTATTATTATTACTGCCAATAATCTTTGTAACTTTTAATCTCTTTCGAAATTCGCCAAGCCAAAATCTCATTTAATGGAACCAACATCGAAAATCTTTCATACCAAGTACGAAGTAAGTAGGTAGTACGTCCTCCCTTCCTTTGTAAGGTTGAATTTATACCTAGGTACCAGTATTTATATAATAAGAAGAGGGGAAAAGAAAGAAGGGGGGATATCAAATATGAAGTTTTAAAATGGAGGAAACCAAAAAAAGAGAAGTTATTCCAATTTCCATCTTTATCTTTAAATCGATATTTCTTTGAAAAATACTGTAGTAATAAAACATAAGACATTCTATACTACTACTGTATTATCAAGATTGACTTATTAGAATTCTATCTATCTATCCATTGAACCATTCTTTCTTTCTTCTTTTATGTCTTTCTATCATTAGAAGAGGATATGATATCTATTATTATACATTGGGGCCGATGAGGTGCATTTTTATCAGCCAGTCCACTTCGTTGATATTATTACGCTACTTATTAATCTACCTGACTACGAAGTACTTGCAAGCTGATATATCGTAGCTTTTTCGTATATATCAGCGTCACCAAGCGTCAATAAGCGTTAGAAACTTCACAATGCACAGCCCTATGTAATAGCCACCAACCACATACATACGAGAAAATGAGATGATTTGCAAAAGAAAAGATCATAATGTGGCAACTTGTTGTACTGGCGCTACTTTTGCTATCTACCGTATCTACCAGCACAGTATCTGTTTTTCGTATCGGTAATTGAAGATTATCCGTAGATGGATAGGACGGATACCCTTTCTTATTGAAATAATATCAAAATTCCAATGAACCCAAGTAATATTCTTCTTATCCACTCTAATTTTGAAACATGAAAAAGAAAGATGCACACTTTTTATGAATCATGAAGCAGCTTCAAAAATAAATTAATGACGAAAGTTCGGACCAAGTAAAGTTGCAACTCTTCCCATCTTTCATATCAATTGATACAGTTGACAGGGTAAACACTATTAACAGGGTAAACTCCTTGTCGTCTTGAATCTATGATTAGATTTAAAGCTTACAAATACAAAAGCTTTGATAAATTCTTTCTTTCTTTACCCATTATTTCCATTGTTACTTCAACTTTTACCCAGCAAGCATAACCCGTACAAGTTTTAACCATTTCATCAATAATTCCCGGTGTTTTATTTACGGCGGTACTTAAGAAAGGATGATGAACCTTTCGTAACATCATGCGGCATTTTTTCCGATTACGCAGGTAGGTATATACATTTATTAACTATAACGGCATATGGGATTTGGTATACGGCATACGACGACCACCACCCACCACGTAGCTCCATCGATCATCAAATCCTTGGCTGACGTTCATTAGCCTATACAATTAACCACGCCGATCATGATTAAAATCTATAACTGATTGACTGATTGACTGATTGCAACCAACAATTGCGTCAGTAGTCAAAAGACTCAAATAAGATCTCAACGCACCACATGGACTCGATCCATTGATGAATATCATTTTGACAGTTTGTGAAAATCCTGTACCAGATACAGATCAGAATATACCTCACGAATTGTTCAGCAATAGAATGAAAATTTAATTTCATACTTGCTGTCGCACCTATTGCTAATTGGGACCAAAAGAGGAGTTCGTGAAACTGGCTTTAAACATCAGATCAGATCGTTTAATGCATGCAAGTACAAGAGGAAAATCAGGAGAAATTCTCAAACACGTGCACTCAATCACGTGTGTTTCGTATTCGTCCTAATTTCGAATTTTTGAGTTTCTCCAATTCAACGTCTGGTCAATAATGTTCAGATGTGAGCGGTTAACCTAGTAGCTCAACCTGTCTTGCTTGTGTACGTACACCAGCTCCAGTCTTGGCTTTTTTTTATTTCACTACACTTCCGAAGTCCAGCCTACTTGGCCACTTGGCAGAAACTAACCAAAAATTCATTTCAATCCATTCCATTCATTTACTTCTAATTGAAACTTACAACTTGGCTATAGAGCATGTTCTCGAACCGAAACGATGAAGAGCTCTCCATTTGATCGAGTTACAACTTTCCCACTATTTCTTTAAAAGAGATCCTCCGGATGAGAGCTGATGATTTCTACCGTGCAACAAGTTTCCAACAACTCGCACAGACAATTATCCTACCCTAGCCAATTGCCAAGTCCTTAAACCTAACGTTTTTCACGAAGGATTCAAAATCACACCAAAGACAACTTTTCAACAACGTGGCATTGCACCACTTTTACCTATATAGGTTAATCAATCACAATTGGCATTGCCTGATAGACAATCAATTGTTGTGGGGATTTCATCAATTGCCAATGTTAGCCAAGCAATTAGATATAGTCACCGCAACAAGGTTCCTACTTCGCACTTTTTCCAATTTCTAGGCATAATTTTGCTTGTTTCGCGGATATCTATCACTTCTCCGTGCGAACAATCTCAATATGTGAATCATATACACCGTTCCTTTGCGAGTGTTAATAACGGATATTATGAAGTTATTCGCAATATCTCGGTACTTCTCACAAAGAACTTGAAACTTTTTCTAGTCATGTTTGACTTGGGTTATTCGATTTGGGGATAACACGACTTCCTAGGTAAAGGGGTGTTCTCGTATTTCTTAAGGAGTTGTCGCGTAATGAGATGATGAAAAGTCTTTTTCTACTCACATGGTACGGCCATTGATTGCTACTTGAATATGAGCATTGTTGAGTAGGACAAGCGTCTTATCCTGGTGTGTAGTGAAAAGTATTGATGGTTTGGAGGAGAAAGTCGAAGTCGACATTTGCATGGGTTCTCTAGGGTGAGTGTACCTCGGTTTATCTCAGTTTCCCCCACATGATCGCGATGGCGATGATAGCCTACGAAGCGGGTATAGCTCCTCATGTAGAGGCTACTGGATGGATACATCAATTCGCAATGTAATTTTCTGCTAGTTTACCACTTCTAGGCTAAACAACATTTACCTTGGTATCCTAACTACCTTCGCAATCGCAATCGCAATCGCAATCGTACTCATGATTTACTCCATTTACTATCCATCCATTTATTTCACGACCGACTCATCAAATATTGGATCTCTGCGCACCCGGCGCCGACAAGAATCGCCCACACGCGTGGAGTGTTTGAATGAGAATTCTAATAATGCCCCCTGTGCGATTTTTCTTCACCTTCTTTGTAGTCTATGGGCTCATGCTTATGGAGTGCTACTAGCTACATAATGGGATTTAGTGAAGAGAGGTAAAATAGGTTGGCTTGTTTTGCTCAATTCTATAAGTATGTTTAATTTATCTACTTCATATTGATCTCAATTTACTTGGCTTTTATCTCTCCGCCCACCTATCAATTTATATATAAATGCATACATTTCACCCGCTTTTATCAGGGACAGCGAAATCCCTACTTCCTATTCTCCTTCCTTCTCCCGTCCCCAACCAGTATAGGAAAGGGAAACGAGAAATATTCGATAGGGCCATAGGCCATACCTGATAATACATATAAGTCATATAACCCTCATCCCAGCAGCACCAATAGCACGAGCGACAACAACCACCTCCTCAAAAGATTTTGCATCCCCCCTAGCTCATCTATTTCTTTCGCCAAACCTTCTATATCCCCGTCTTACATACTACTCACTCTACTCTACTGTAACCCGCAAACTGCAAATCCTTCCACTCATCTTCCTCTACCATGCCGGCTGCTCCGCAGTGCATAGCAAGCTATTCCATTCATTCCCATTATGTGTATGTATTCGCGTTTATATTTACATGTTATCCCATACTCGTGAAGCTACTAAAAGCTATTCATACACCCGCACTTGCATCTATGAATATTTATATGTTTGCAAAAAACAATTAGTATATCATTGTATTAGGAAAGTATTAATCAGCATATCCCTCCTATCCCTAATACGAAGCAATCCGAGGTATTCCTAACCTAACCTCTTCTCCCCTATCCTGTAGTTGATTTTTGTATTCCTTTCCGTTCCTAACATGCGAGTATTAATAAACAAGCCTTCCTTCCTTTCCTTCCTTAATAAACCCTTAACATGTGAAAAATCAAACAAAAGCACTCTCATTCTCACTCTCACTTTCATTCCCTCCAAGTATTACTGTAACAACGAACCCCCTTTCTCAATCCGCAATCCTAATTCCATTCTGTGCTCCCCCCACCCTCCTCCAAAAAAAAGGTGAAACAACCAAATAACTAAACACTGAAGTATCACACGCAACTCGTCACCATAAACATAGTCCCAATTATCTATATCTATTATAGATCTAGAGAAATAACCCCCTCACCCCGCCCCCCACAGAGCTTAAGAACAATAAACTTTATGTTTTTGTTTTTGTTTCTTGCTGCAGGTTGGTGGTTTGGATGGGGTGGATGATATGTAGCCGCCTGGGATGCTGCGGGGTTGAGGGTCTGCTTGGATTTCTGGTGTAGGGTGAATGGTGGGAGATGGTGAGATTTCGGAGAGTTGTATATCCGACGACACGTTGCTGACTCCGAGGGGGAGGGAAAGTGTGCTGGTTGAGAAGAGGGTGAGGGTCATGAGGATGATGGATGTGAGGGTTGTGTGGGTGGTGTACATTTTGAGTTTGTGGAATATTGGATTTGGATTTGGATTGAGTATGGTTGGTAGGTAGATGGTGATGAATGAATTATAGATATTTTAGATGATCGGATTGTAGATGATAGATAAGTAAGAATATATGTGTATATGCATGTTTATTTCTAGGTAGGAAAGCAAGTTTTATATAGTGATATGGTATAAAGGGTTAGAGGTATCAGACTCGGAATAGGAAATAAAGAGGGCAAACATGGATATACAAGTGCAGGCAAACCAACAGAATAGGAAAACTACAGTACACAAAGAATGGAAGTTTTGATTGAGAAGAAGCTGAACTCGGCGTTGATTCTAGTAATTCTGGGGGATTATTACTGTTTTTGGAAGAGGGGAAGGGACAGGGACAGGGAGAGGGATGGACTTTGGAATGTACAGTATTGGTCCTAGCTAGCTACATTTTTAGGTATTTATAAAGAGTTCTAATTCGGGATTTGGATGTTTTCTAACAAGTTGGTTATTGAAAGAATGGATGAAAGAATGAAAGAATGAAAGAATCGCAAATGTTGGGTTTGAGATTCGCGAGTTTGGATAATGAAGTTGAATTTTGAATATATCCCTGGTTTGGGAATATGATGCGAATTGAGGTGTTACTGTATCGGGTTGTTTTTATCGGGAGGGTTTCTTTCTTTGTGGGGATATGATATGGAATTGAAAGAAGCAGAGGGAGAAAAGAAGGAGGAGGATTGATGGAATGGAGTTTGATTACATCTTTGTTGTTGTTGTTAAGGTGAAAGGCAAATACTTTGTTGAGGTATTATGGGAGGTTTGGTGGTTTTCTATCCAGGATCGAATCTACAGTCTGTGTGCGGATGGGTAAAAGAATAGATGGAGCTGATGTATTTTATTTGTTCAGAAAGTGTTGTAAGAATATACTAGTATACATAGCACGATACGACTCTGCGAGAAGTTCAACTCTCGAGGTATCATTCTCCCTGTTTTGGTGTGTGGATGAGGCGAGGTAAATCTATCTTTTTGTCGAGTTTTGTTGCATATCTGAATTACATTTCAGCTTTACGCTCGCAGGGTTTTGTTATCTTGTTATTGGTGTATTAGACGAAGAGGAAATGTGAATACTTGGAGAAGAAAGATCTAATTTGTTGCATGTACTATTCATATTTATCTTTACATTTGGGTTCTCTTTCTTCTAGGACCAAATTGAGTGGTTTCTGGTTTCGTTGGGGGTGAGCAAGTGAGTATGTGGATAGGTGAGTGAATTAGTTAGGAGTTTTGTTGCATATCTTATTTCTGTTTCAGCTTTACATTCGAGATTCGATGTTTTAGTAACCGTTGGAGTGAGTGAATTAGTGAATAACCCAAAGTTGCAGAAGTGGGATACACTCTTTGTTGCATATCTGATTCGCGTTTCAGCTTCCAATTGTATGTAACTTCTTGAAATTGCTGACCCAGGTGATTGATATCTTGAGAATTTGCATACAATGGGGAAATGAGTACCGAAGCTCTAGAGTTCTGATTTAATTAGGTCGGAGAACTTAAGTGAAATACATGTGACGGTTTGTAGTAGGAGGGTTTTACCATTTGCCCGGTGGGGGGTGTGTGAGGGTTGATCTTTTTCAATTGAGATGGGATGTAAGAGTTGTGGGTTGGATTGATGATGGGTATTGTTTCTTTTTTGTACTCGAACACTTGGTTGGGGTTGAGGCTTGAATACCCTCTACAATATGAGTGTGTAAGTACGGATGGAGGGAGCAGGGAGTTGACTGAGTGAATTAAAACCCAAGACGAACCCGACTTTGTTGCATATCTTGTAATCATTTCAGCTTTGTGCTGCACGTTAGACATTCACTACTGGTTATTCCAGTACTGGTATTGAGTGACAGAAATTTCATTCACTGTTGGGCAATTATGAGATACATTTCCTCACTCATTCGCTGAACTCATCATGTACAAAGAATTTCAAACATGAAGTTGAAGAAATCAATCGAAGGACGAAATTTCTCATTCCGAGGGGGGGGTTTATACTCGCACTAAAAACTCTAAAAACTCTAAATTTTCAACTCGACGTCCAAAAAGGAAGGCACACATCCAACGTACCTTCCAACTACAGGTATGACTGATGAATAATTTGGGTTCCTACAACAGACTTTTAAAGGTATTGCAACGCGGTAGTGCCTCGCCTGCCCCCAAGCAACCGTCAGCACAACTCGAACCGCAAGCACACTTCACTCCACTTCACCTTACTCCACCTCACTTCACTTCAAAACACTCAATTTCACTTTCATCCCAACTTTATTCACTTCACTCCACCCCACACCCCGCATCCCAACCCTCAACCTTAAAATTTTTTGTTGCATATCTCACTCATGAACTCGCCTTCATCTGTCCCAATTCGGACAGAAAAGGTAGAAAAAGTGCAAATACATCGACTGGGAATAAGAGCACCTTATCTCCGGTCATGATCTCGCCTTTTTGCATTTTTGTATTTTTGAGACGTGCAACAAAAAGAGGTCCACCCCCACACTTCACTTTACTTTAATTCACTGAACTCCCCAAATTCACTCTTCACTGTGTGGTTCCGCGTTTGCTGCGTATCTCACCTTTTGAACATGAAGTTCTCCACCGAATCCTTAAGATTGCAGTGAATGGGATTTCATTTCCGGTCTTAAACTGGTAATCTCTGAGTATATATTAAGCACTGGAGCTGGATTTGCATTTACATACTATCTTCAACACCCGGTAAATCTGCTCCGCCATACATTACCGTTAGTGGAACGATCTGGACCAAAACTCGGCTCAGATACTCGTAAATTCTCTACGTTATGTACTGTAACTTGACAGTGATGCTTATGGGCCTTGCAATGGAAATAATCCAAAGTTGGAATAGTGGTGCTAATTTATTCATTATCATCCGAATTACCTTGTTTGAGTCCACTCCTGCTGCCATTTTCATCCTATTGTACTTCATTTCCATGCGCTTAGACTATCACAGTCGCTGTCTTATTTCTCCCAAATTCTTGATCAATTTACCATTTCTCTGTGTCCCTCCTATCTTGCAATCTTACATGATCATCAAACTCTTAGATATACGAAGCTATACCAAATCAAGCTATCCATGTACTTTCTTCCTGGTCATATCTGTCCACTGCATTGATCGTACACACCAACTCAAACATATTTATATATACATTTCCCCTACAATCTCCCGTGTCCCCACAATTTAGACCGATCGAAAACCAGGTATTCTCATTTTCCAGATGCATTTCCACATTCGCATCGCATGGCCTTTAATTTTCATTGATTAGAATTCACTCTTGAGCCACTCACTTCCCACAAACTCCTAAACCCACATCCTATCATACCCACCTACTTCCACTCTACCCCTCTCCATAGCCCATATCACAACCTATAAAAGTCCCAAATTTTTCTCGGAAGAAAACAGTAAAACGTTGAGTAGTAATAACAGATACCGGTACCATTCGGGAGAGCGTGAAGAGCGTACCAAGCAACGCCGAATAAAAGAGATTCTTCAGCTTCTCAATTCCCCTGTTTTTGACTTCCCCGCATGTTCGGTTCTCGTGATAGCACCTATAAAACCAATTGTACTATAAATTGATAACACTATTCATTCCAATGGCAGTATCTTCTAGTTGAGACAATAGCAATAGCATCCCAGCTTCGCTGCAAACCTTCAATGACATTATGATTCTCCGTCTACTGCTAATAACACTTCTATACAACCAACCCCCATTCCACCCGACTCCCATATACGCATTATGTATATCTACGTAAAATCTAATACCCGCAATTGCTTGCAGCGTGTGATTGCGGTATTTACATTTAGGCACAATCCATCGATTCTACCAATCGACTTTCCCATCTAGACACCCTAGTCTTTTAACACATACCCACAAAAGATAAACCGCATTAAAACTTGTAGTAGTCTATGATAAAGGCATATCTATTTCCACTTATCGAAATTCATTTATTCCCTCCTCCCCATTCTCACGAATGAACTTCTCACCTTTATCTCTGGTCCACTTCTGACCAAGCGCTCGCACTACCAGTATGCACTATAAAAGGTTCTCAGACTTCCAAGATAGAAACAGCGGAATACAGAAATAAACCCAAAATCAAGTCGATAAGGCCGGAGAAATTAAAGACCTAACATGTAGTCACTGGTTTCGCTTCTTTAATTATTCTACAATTCTATAGCGTAGTTGATGCTCACAATGGAGGGATTTGGTTGCTGTGTTGTGGGCCAACAAAGAATGCTATGACTGCTTTTCAGAAGTGGTATGCTAGGTATATATGCTAGATATCAATGCCAATAATGATGCTTATTGCCATATGTACCAAAATCAAGAGCATTCTCTGATTAACGCCGCCAACCTCTCAACTCTATACTAGCAACCTTTCCAACCTTATCACATCATGTACCATCTTCCACCAGAGCAAAAGCCTCCTCTTCGTATGAGATTAAAGAGATAGAATTTACCGTTCGTTTGGAAAGCGTAAGGTGAGCGAAAAGTGAGCACCAATATATACGACATTCCAGCGCCGAACTTTTAAACCCACACATCCATTACTCACCCAATGGAAACGGATACAATTCAAACCAATACACTCCCAGCGATCCATTCTCTTCTGTTGTCCCCCAATATTCACTCTTTTTCTTCCTCTCTGCGCTCCTCTACCAACATTTAATTCCCAGTAAAACCCAGTATTGAATCCGTTACTTTCATTCTATCCCCACTTCGACTCTCAGCCCACACTACATAATCTATAAAAAAACGCACTCATGTCTCTTTCGGTGGAAAGACACCTAGTATTCATGTGCTTTCACACTTCCAGCCAGACCTGCAACTGTATGCAGAAGTGGATTCTTCACTCGAGGAAGTGGCAGCAATGGTTTACCTACTCAGAAATCCAAGCGGCCTATTATGTTCTTATCCAGACTAATTAGGCCGGCGGAGAAGAGCTATTTCCAACTAAGCAAGAGAAAATCGAAAATGCTGTTGCGATCAGTCATACTCCGAAAGCAGATGAGGGCGCCAGCCTCCGGATAGAAAAACTTCAACAGCAACACTCTTCACTTCAACAACAACATTTCTCAACCAGCCCATCCAACAATAACAAAAATCCAGATTCCACAACACATCATATCCATCCTCATAATCATGTCTCGTAAATTGCACCAGAACTTTCCATATTGATTTCATTGCCACTAATTCACTTATTCTTTTACTCCTATCCCCGCACCAAGATAAGTATTCCGCACACGGGAAACAACACCAGAGAGATCCCACTCACTCTCAAAATAACGATAGTTTTGATAAACATCATACCGTATGAATATCAATCCTGCGGCTTAGATTTTATACCCAATCCATATGTCCATCGGAAGAAAACTCATCCAAATCCAAATCCAAATCGACACCCCATAAAAATTCACTACCAGCATTCAACTTCACCTTTACTCTCTTCATCTCCCAGCACACAGACCACAATTCGCACCTGAAAACGTATAAATATTCTAAGTTACTCCAGCCAGAAAAAGGTCAAGCACAGGAAACCTGTCCGAAGGACACCATAAGCTCTTCGTGTCCAGATACCTCATATCTCACAACAAATCTTATCGACCTGCACACTGATTTCTTATACTGTAGTATTGTAGTATGGTTGGTATTGTTGGGTTTCATCTACTTTTCTGATCTGTAATTTGACAGTAATGAACGCCCCGACCGGCAACGACACAGTATTTAACTCGCCTATTCTCTCTGTCGCTCGCTCGTGCTTTTCACCATTCAAAATTATCAGTTTTTCCACATGTGGTTACTATCATACCTCCCACTTCCACCATTGCAACCAGTATCACCCTCCCTTATCTTTACAATTAACCCATCTTTCTCTTTTCCTTCTCTCTGGCTTGCAATCTCGACAAATCCCATCTAGACTATTGATCATGATCTATGCAATCGCCACAAATCGCATACTACAAGGCATATCAAGTCCTTTTATACCTATAGATATATACTTACCTAAGCCCTTGTTTCCGTTCCCGCCTCTTCAAATCACATGAACGGATTCCCACAACGAATTGTCAAGTTGAAGTGAATTCATTTCCCTATCTTCCCAATTCAAGTAAGTAGGGAAGAATATACATCTCTACCTGGCCACCACCAATTCCATTCACCGCAATATTCACTTCCCTCGTATCCACCCTCTATATCAGCCCCTCAATCCTAAATCTATAAAAGCACCTCATATCCCCTAAACAAGCAAAGCAAAATCGAACCTTTAGCTATTCGTGTCAGGCAATATGTGGCGATAGATTCTATCTCAACCGGAGTTTAATCTCTCTACTGTAAAGTCATTAATTTCGCATTTTGTAGTGGATGTATTTGAGATTCTTAAAATCGAGCTATTCGTACTATGGTATGCCGGAATTCGACAGCAGTGCCGATGTTGTTAGTTGGAGTACTAAATTTCACATCGATTAGATCGATTGCTATTGTCATATTTCTCCTTTCTTTCATTACTCTTACCTTGCTTCTTTATCTCTTACTCTCTTACTACTACATCTCGTTTTCTTTCTCATCTCTCTCCTAATCGCCCTCTCTCTACTCCTCACATTGTTTCTCGATTTTCACCTATCGCCATATCAAATTCGTAATTTTTTTCAACCCCACGGATTCAAAAAGGTTGAAAGTCATCATTCTATTTATACTTAAGAATCCACAATACACTATGAATACTAATCTTGCCCTATTTTCTTGCACGGATATGATGTACGAATACCATTCATCCAACCAATCACCCCCAAGCTAAGAATAAGTCCTCACTCACAATTCCCTTTTATCCTATCAGAATCCACTTCTCTTCACCACATATCACTCCCACCCCACATTTACCCAATCCACCCATCCCCAAATCCTATAAAAACACCTCCTACACCACCAGCAAGCACCAACTCTCGCAGTATTAACAACATTCTATATGATGTGGTCGTTTGACATAAAAATATTGCTCTGCTATATACCTATTGCCCTACAAGAAACGAAAGCAGTGTCGTTAAGTTTACGTCGTATCATGGATATGTATGTGGAATAAGGTCTCCTTCATTCAATGCCAGGATTTTATGCTGATCCTTTCCTACTAGTGGCAGCGATAACATCTCGTTCATTCGCTGTTATTCCTCAAAGTCATTCCACTTACCAGGTTATGACACTACAACACTGTTCCACAATTATCTGAAAACTCCCCACTCTCTTTCCCATTCCATCTTACCAACCTGGACCCGAAGGCTGATATTATAATTTCCTATAGGTGTGCTCTTTCGAAGTTGATTAAATCCACTACTATTTATACCTACCTGTATACACCAATCTTATACACATTCACATTCTCTAATATACCAGCTCATTTCATCATTCAATTCGATTTCCACTCCTCGAAGTACCAACTGACCAACAAAAACAAGAAAAAAATCATACAAAATCATTCACTTCACTCGCTCCACTACACACCAATCTCACCCCTCCACCTCATCTTCGAACCCGCAAACCTGAGCTCAGCCCCCAGGCCAGGGTATAAAAGCCGAGGCTGGAATACATCAAACAAGCAGAGCAAATCAAAAATAGTAATGTTGCAAAGGAAGTTAGGGACAAGAAAGTTTTCTCTATCTAGTTCCCTTGTCTAGGAAACGTCACCCTACTCACCAGCAGCTTAACTCAGGTGGTGTAACTGATGTTGGAAGTAGCACTGTGAATATGGATGGGAAACGATAATACAAAGAAATTTATGAATATGACAACATTTTCACACCCACTCGATAGCATTACCGCACTATTATCCTCAAGCATCGCCATAAAGTGATGACTGTCAATTCACAACACACCATCACCACATAACTACACCCTCGAGTCCGTTCACTCTCTCAGTACAGTACACCCCATTCCCTAATCAATATACCAAACCAAGCAAAACAGCAACCTCCTTCCTTCCTGCAAACTTCTCTTGTACAACCTGGTAAGTCTTCGACAACATCTGCTTCCTTGACTTGAATCAGAATTTTTTTTTCGGCTTTGATTCTCCGAGATCTGCGAAGCTTATATACTTTTCCATCTATCCGTCCCATCTCGTCTGAGTATTCTGAAATTGAATTCCACCCTTCTAAGTACGTGCCTCCGTGCAATTCACTATCCAATCCACATGAATCCACGACTTTTCTTCGCTCCTGCCTCCTCCAGACTCTCGAATTGGGGGCCGGCAAACAACAAATCAACCAAACAGCATTCCCTTCTCCATTCACTATCCATCCAACCCACAGCCACTCACCCACTTTACTCCCAGTCCCACATACATCTCAACATCATCTCCACGATCAAAATCCCACATATCGCCAAAACCCAAATGCTTATAAACCCCCACAAACAACACCTCACCACTTTAAGCCACTTCAAATATAGAAATCGAACGAAATCCAAACGCTGAGTCGCAAGGTTTGCAAATACCCACCATCAAGATACCCATACCATACTTTAGCTAGATATACTCGGCAAGCAGAATTGGAGTCCAGCTGGATAGTATACTGTAATATCTATAATAGCGTGGAAAAAATAGCAATAAAGAAGTTTTGAATATCAATATAACAACAACCTTTCGCCACACGCACATCGTCATTATTATCTATCATCATCACCACACCACCCACCAACCAATCACCATCAGCCTTCCTTCTCTCTCTCCCTCCATAACACCCCAAACCATTCACCCATTCACCCACACCAGACCAAATCAGCACACTTACCACCCCCATTCCTCTTCTCCACAACCCTTCAATCCACTCCAACCAACTTATCTCAGATGACTTGGAGGAGGAACTTCCGAGGAAGAGAGCTTTTTCTTATTAACACAACTCGAATTTTTTTAAATTACTTAATAAACTCAGAAAAAAGCTAACATAAATCAAGCAAATTCAAAGGGACCCGACATGATCTCATCAACTCCTTATAATCTACAGGGCCCATACCTTAACAGACCGCAATCTCCCTAAGCTCACGGATGCCACGACTTGTCTTTGGCGTTCTCTTCTTGACTCTATGGGGAATATTTTTTTCCTTTTTATACTTATACTTATACTTATCTTCATCTTCTCTCATTCATTCCATACCCTTGACATCATATTATACCATCCCATCTCATCCCATCCCATC
>JWJB01000425.1:0-24529 GCA_000812895.1 Rutstroemia sydowiana | reverse complement strand
TGTATTGTATGTTATGAATGAATCCAAGTTAATTTTACTCTTTGGCAAGCAGACGATAGCATAATAGAAGATCAAACTAATGCCAGCTATACGGGTTATTAGTTATATATTTTTTAGCTTCATTGGATATAGACGTAACCCAAAAACAAGGAAAATATTGGGGGACCCCTTCTCCCCACAAAGAAAAGTAATACGTACTACATAGTTGCATAAAAGATAGGCCTATACTATTCATCATAAGATAGCGGTTGCTGCCTCGTCCACTACCTTTCCAGCAACCTATCCATCCATTGTCCCCGCCTTTACCATTGTCTCTCTCCATAGCCATCTCATCCTTTAGAGCATTCACTTCCCGATTTACCGCGTCATCAACAGTTGACGAGCCCAACAAATTTTTTATGGCATTTTTCGCATCTTGCCCATCTCCATCAGGGTTCTTCCAAATATACCAGCGAGGAGATTCGGGAAGGAAGTAGTGGAACGCGAAATACACGAGGATCCAGACAAATTGTAGCCCAATAGGAATTTGGAAAGAAGCATTTTGATTGACAGAAGTATAATTCTCATCAATTTTCCCCGTTCCATGATTGATGGCAATCGCAACAAGCGAGCCAACTGCGATCCAAAGGTAGTGCAGACTAATACAAGGACCACGGAGACTTTGGGAACAAATCTCGGTCTGATATAAGATGGCAACCGTAGAGATGAGACCGATACCACATCCAGCGATCAAGCGGCCAACAATCAATAGGACGAGATAGGCGTCAGATCCATGGCTGATCTGGAAGAGTACGCCGACTATATAGATTCGGCAGCCTATGGAAGTGGCTTTGTGACGGCCACACTTATCGGATATCACGCCCGAGATCAACGACCCAATGATAAGACCAACGGTCAGAATCGACAGAACAAGACATTTTTCCCACGTATATAATCGTTCTCTGTTAGAATCGGTGTAGGCGATGATAAAGTATTTCACTGAGGAGCATCATGGTCAGTAGTATTATTGTGACTGCAGGATGAAAATGGGAAGGAGAAAGAATGTACTGTACGAAAGTGAAGAAAAAGCATACTTTCAACAATACCATAACCGTAGACAAAATCATATCCGAAAAGGAATCCTGCTAAAGATGGAAGGCAACATTTAAACATCTCCATCTTCTTCATATTGCGTGATTGAGATCGTTGGGATTCTATTCCTACGGATGTATCTTGCTGTGTATCTACTCCCCCCGAAGCAATTTCGTCTGTTGATGCACATGCTTGTGTATTTCCAACCGCGGTATCTTTTCCTGACATCCAACTCCAGAAATTCCAAAATTTTGGTCGAGTATCGTGTGATCTATCAGCGTTCTCCGAATTATCTCTTCCATTCGATCTTGATTCTGGTGTATTTGACGTAATCGTTGCTCTTGAACCACAGCTTGGTTCTGGTCTCGGCCCAGGTATACCAGCCGTACTAATCGCCCTCGAACCACCACTTTCCAATAGCCGCCGTTTTTCTTGAGTAATTAGCGCACCACCCACTTCCCCCGAATAAGCGTCATGGGCCAATCCTTCTTCCTGTTTCGGACTCAATTCGAAAGAGGTGGTAGCTCCAGTCGATGGTCTAGCATCACCAGAGGATCTGGATCGTCTAGAAGATCCAGCTTGCGAATTCGACATTTTGTACGTTGGAAACTCAAGAAAGATTAATCTGCACCACAATATCACACAACAAACCTTCCCAAGCCCCAACAACCACACGTATCTTCAAGCCAGCGGCACTCACTCACGATATCAACCTAGTTCCACCAAACGCAGGTTCCCAAACACCCACTAGTCCTCGCACTCTCTCTATACTCTATCCCAGAAGCAAACGAGCAAGCAAACGAGCGAACGAGCAAACGAGCGAACGAGCAAACGAGCGAATGAATGAATTAACGAATGAATAAGCAAAAGAATGAATTTTCGTATCTATGTATGCCTCGTTAATTTGTTTTGTATGAAATAAATAAATTTATGATGTGTCGTATGTATGTATGTTGTTGTTGTAAAGAGAATAAAAGATGAAGAAGAAGAGGAGAGGAAGAAGAAGAAGAAAAGAAGAAGAAGAGAGGAGAGAAAGTTAAGTTGAGTTACGCTTTTCTTCTTTCCTTATTTACACTACACAATCAACACAATAAGATAGAATAGGGAAAGAAACAATGAATGAATTCTTCGTCCGGATACAAAAAGGCAAGAGAAGAGGTACCCTAGATACCCAAGATACCCACCTATACATGTACTTGATCACCAAGTCCTTCTTTCCTTCTTTCCCACCGTTCCCACCTTCCCCCAAGCATCCCCTTCATAACAAATTTCAATTCTCCATTTCCATTTCCAATTATCGATTCGACCTTCTTCTTCATTTGCCATTTGCCAGAAAAGGAAAGAAAGTACATTGCTTCAAAACATTACTTCAATACATATACCCACTTCTGGTAGGTACCAGTAAGAAATTGCACTTTCCAATACATATACAACAGACCTTGTTACCCTATACAAATCTCTATTCATTCATAACATACAATACATTACTATACTATACCTTACCTCGAATACCTACCTCAGTACCTACCTACCCACTTACCTACCTAACCTTATACTATACCATACCATAATCATCCAAACCCAATTATGTTCAAATCCAATCCTTTACTGAAAAGAAAAGAAAAACTCTCAACCAAATTACAAATGCAAAAGCAAAAGCAGATGCAAGAAATAGAGTGTGGAGATGTAATAGAATCAATCATCTATTGCTATAAAACCATAACAAGTAGTTTCCCTCCCGTCATCTCATCTCATCACCTCAATTCACCTCTCCTCAAAACTACTACCACTCATCCATCACATGGCACAAACTCCCACACACCCCAAACCTCAAAATCTCAAAAATCCAAACCATCAACCCGAATCAAAAACTATTCCCCTCCCCAAAAAATAAGTAATCCAAAAAAGAAAGAAGACATGTACATATATGTCGTGGTATCTAGGCGACAAAAGAAAGAAGAAAAGACAAGAGAAAATAAATTCAACGAGGATATCGATCGGTATATCTACCAGTACATGACAACGATAAAACTAATGCATTTCCTCATTTTTGATTCAGACCCTCAAACCCACAAAGAAAAAGAAAAAAGTGTACATAAATGGTAAGAAAACAACAATATCAAAAGTGATTATAGTTATTGTTGGAAGAATTGCATATTCTGAGGAGAATGCTGCATATTTTGAGGGGAATGCCCATATGATGAGGCAGCACTACCGTGAGCTCGATTCATAGGGACTTGTTGAAAGCTGGACATGGGCAAGCCATCGAATGTGAAAGGTGATGCATCCATATTGATCATATGCTGCGTTTCGAATGCCGATGCAGGGGATGTAGTATTGACGTAAGGCTGAGACATGGTGAATTCGGGGACTTGGTTGTAGCCTTGAGGAGGCTGCATCGCAAAGGCGTTCTCTATCGATCCGAACCCGCGCGATTGATCAACTTGGTTTTGGTTAAAGCTAGTGTTGGTATTAAATTGCCTAGTTTGTTGCATGTTTCCAAGACCGCTATCCATACTGCCGAATTGGCGTGGCTGGTTCATCTGCGGAACGTTGAATGTATCTGTATACATTGGATATTGCGTGTTCGAAATGTCTTGCGTCATTACTGTATGCACATCATATGTTGGGGATGTTCCAGTTGTAGAATATGTCGGAGTTAAATGAAGACCAGTAGTATACTGGGGCATTGCAATATTTGGAGAGATTGTTCCATATGGACTTAAATCTTCAATCTTGTTCATCACGATTGGTGTCACAGGGGTGTTGTTTTGCTCTACTGGACTGATAATGGTATCGGCATCAACATTCTTGAGCTCCACAAGTCGAAGGACAGGTAAACTGATGTGTTCCATGTGTTTTGCAAGATGAACGGTCAGTTTCTTCCAAGTGGTGAATGACTTGCCACAGAACTTGCATGGCTCATCTTGTGGCTTGTTTGTTGTTTCATGATGGCATTGCTCCAACATTCTCCATGCCGGCTCAGTGAGTCGCGCCTTCTTTATGGCTGCCTTGGTCTTCTGCTTAGGCTCTGGTAGCTTATGTTCACGGACTAGATGTTGTAGGAAATTGTCTTTTCGATAACATGGATGTCTGCAGTCCTCCATTTGACAGATCCACCATTCAAGATGTCTGTGGCGCTCGTTTTCATGGCGAACCCAATCGGCCTTTCTCTTGAATGACTTCGGTTCTCGACATTTATCGTATGTACAAGTGAAAGGTTGCACATCTTCGTGAACATGCTTTGTCCAGTCAGATGGCTTTTGAAATTTCTTAGCTTTGAAGCACAATTGGCATTCGAATACTGCTGGGAGATTGCGCGTGGGTGGCATTGGTACACCTTTAGGGAAGGTTTCACTCGAAAGAGCACCCTCGCCGTGATTCGAATCATCCGAGAAATCCGTTACAAGTTGTAAACCGCCTGCATTGCGCTCTACATCTCGAGGCTTTCCTTTGGTATCATATAGTATAGCGCTTCCACCAAGTGCGAGACAATGAGGCTTCGCCCCACATATATGGTTTCTTGTTGACTGCTCATGCTTGATACGAAGATCAAGCAAGTTTTTGTACCGAATCTCTTGTTGGTGAGCAATACGGCTGACCAACCAATTATATTTTGGATCCATGTCTGGATTCAACCGTCGAACGTGTTCTTTAAATCCCTGAATGGTCGGTATAATTGGCTCTGAGGATGCAGACTCTATCCGTAGATCGCCTTCGTCAGCCACATCATCGTCTTCTTCATCGTCTTCGTCTTGCTCCATTGTGTCGTGTGGATGTTGAATTTGCGGAGGTTGGATTCGAGGGGTCTGGATCTGCGGAGGCTGGATTTGGTTGTTAATTCGCGTCTCAACAGCCGATTTTGAACCGGATTTAGAAGATAGATTGGGAACCGGAGGGCCACCTTGCCGACTCCACAAATTTCCAAGCTCGCTTGAGCTCCTTCCACGCGGTCTTACGAACGAAGGTACCAAATGCAGCGGGCTTCTAGGGGAAGTCGTGCTACCGCTGATCGAGCCACTTCGAGTGTGTTGACCTGTACCGACAGCAGCAAGGGGGCCAACCATGGCGGCCATTGCAGTATTCAAGCTTGGCGTCGGCTTCTTACTTTTACCAAAGCTAGAAGTCCTTGGCGGCGGTGCAAGGTTCCCTAATGGGTGCGATTTTTGCATGGCTTCTCTGGAAGCGTCTCCGATATTTGAATTGCTGCGTCCCCTCTTGATATTCTTATTAGGGTTCAGATTGGTAGAGCTTCTTTGTCTGCGAACCATGTCCGCCAAACGCTCAGCGAAGTTACTGTTCGATCCTTTTCGTTCTTGCTTAATGGAGAGCTTCTTGAGAAAGCTACCGTCGGCAACACCCTCATAGTCCATGAGACTCGGCTCACTCCTTCGGCGTGTGCCCCATGTTGCTGCACGTGATATTATGGAAAATGTATCGGCACTGCCATTCCACTTTTGGATGGCGTCGTTAGCAGTCGAAGGAAGATGATTAGTATCGGTCATATGATGAATTACAGGAGCATCATTAAATTGGCGTGGTTGACTCATTAACGCCTGATCAACTTCGGTTGGAGGTGTACCTTTGATATTGTAGTAGACTTGGCCATCAAGGAATTTGTTCTCCCGGATACTGGCGGCGTCATCAACAAGTCCGATGTTGCCACTTTCCGACATGGCTCGATACATGGAATCTCTTGATCTTGGCTCATTCGGGTCACTGATTCCGTTGCCTCTAGCCTGCCACATGTGTACTTGTACATTCCTATCGTTAAGGTTTTGCTGTGATTCTTGTTGCTTGAGACTAGGTATTTCCACGTTGGATAATGCTCTTCGCTGCTCGGGGCCTAGCCCTGTTTGACCCGTGGCGTCATTTGCCGTCCACATTCCCTCGGCATCTCGCATTGCAGTCGTTCGTGTATTTTGTCCCATACTTTGGGAAGGGAATTGGTAATCGGGGAATTCAGAAGTGACGTGGTCGCCATATTGGTTTCCACTCGACAAATAGCTGGCTGGCTCAGCTGTAGGTTGCTCATCCACCCAGTGTGAAACTGTCACATGCGGACTCTTGGAGCGGAATGGCATACTGGTTGGCTCAACACCTTCGGCGCTCGTATGGCTGCTGCCGCTGTTATCCGGTGTTAACTGTAAGGTATTGAGATCCGATGTCAGTGTAGGAAAGAAATAGCCTGTATTTTGTACTTCGTGGTTGAATTCCCGGACTGTAGTGAAAGTATTTGTCTTTCTATCATCGATTTCGCTGCGAGGGGAAGGTGTATCACCGATGTTGGTATGATTGGGGCTGAGAGGATACGATGTTGATGCTGATGTTGGACCCTCGGATGATTTCTGAGATTGTATGTTGGTAGACAGCCCTTGCAGATCGTTGTCGAGTGTGGATGATGGGAATGTTAGAGTAGCTGGTAATGAGTCAATTCTATGTACGCCAGCATCAAAATCCACACCGAAGAATTCGTCGTCGAAATCGCTATAATCGCTACCAATGTTGCTGTAATCGGAGATGCTTTCTACTGGTGTACTGCTGACGTTGTATGGAGTACTTGTTGCGCTACTGCCTCTGCGGGATTGATTGTATGGAGATAAGAGGGTGGGATCGAATTGGTTGTATGGTAAATGCTCTTCTGTATTTAGAGACAATGAATCGGAAAACTCTTGCGATAGTTGAACTTGTGCATCAACTGAGTGGGATGAGACTGAATTGTATGAAGACATAACGTGTGGAGAAATGAATGAGGCTATGTACAATTCCTTTGGGGGTGATGGATATTGTATAAAAAAGCTTTGGTCTTTGAAGCGTAGACCCTCTTCAGCTATAAGTAGGTATTGATCAATAGAAAATGAACAAGGTAATAATGTTCATGTTGCAGCCTTAAAAGAATCTGTCGGTCGTGTAGTATATGGGAATTGATATTGTATGGAGTATATATGTAGGTTTGGATATTTAAATCTCAGATGAACAGGTTCTGGTTCTGGTTCAGGTTCGTACAAAAATATAAAAATATATATAAAAATATTATGGATGATACAAGTGTCGCAAGTTGTATGAGATGGTAATTGAATAAATCCCGATGTAGTAGTAAATTATTCGGTAGATTCAAATTGTGCAATGCAATGCAGCAAAGGAATTGAATACCCGTATAGTTTAAAATTTGGGATAAAAATAAAGATAAAAAGTAATTGTTATTGAATACCTTAGGGTTATGTACGAATCAAAGAAGAGTATTCGTAAAAAGATTTAATTGAAAATGGAAATTGAATACCAGCGGGTGCGGATGAAATGAATGAATGAGTGAATGAGTGAGCTGACAAAATAGTTAAGAGACGCAGCCGCTTTGGCTTGTAAGGGTTTTTTGTAAGATGGGATGGGATGAGAGTTAGGGATGGGATGAGATGATGGAATAATGGAATAATGGGGAGGGGTGTGGGAATTGACAAGGATTCTTTTCGGGAATAAATGCGATGAACTGATTGAATAATGTTTTTTGATGGAATTGAATTGAATTGAATGGATTGAATAATAAATGGATTGAATATAGATTATAAAAATTATATTCTCCGCTTCTTCCTGTCGAATAACTGGGGTGAGTAAGAAAGAGATGGAGAGAAAGAGTGAGAGTGAGAGAGAGAGAGAAGAGGGGGGGTAAAAATAAAAATAAAAATAAAATAAAATATAAAAATAAACTAAAGATTGATGCCTTATTTTATTCTTCTTCTTTTTATTCAGGGTTCAAATTGGGGTTTCCAAGGTATAGTTTGGTGTATTGAAAAGGATGTTTAAGGATGTATAAGGGTGCACCAGGTTGTGAAGAAGGGGTGGTGTAGTGTAGTAGTGTAGTGTAGTGTAGTGTGTGAAGAGGAGCGAAGTGAGCGCGCAGCGATTAACGTTTAGGCGCTAAGGCTCAGAAGATAAGCAACTAATATGTTCAAGGGTGGGTGTGCAAATTTAGAATAAATCCCCAAAATTAAATCTTTCAAAAAAAGTAATAATAACGATATTGATAATCGCCTAATAAGGTATCTATAGGTAGGACCTTGGGAGAGGGAGGGGTAAAAAGAGAAAGGAAGAGTAAAATAATTCAAATTTTAAGGAGTATCTATCTAGGTATGAGAGTTCTTTTTAAGTCATTCGGAATTTCAAAATCTATAACACCTAAAACGCCAAAACCCTTCAAGAAGCGATCAAGAAGTTGGAAAGGTTGTATTTTTGGTTGGAAAGAATATAAAAAAATGGTTGTTGGTGTTTCCGATAATACTCTATGGGAATATGGATGGCAATTGCAAGGGAAGAATGATGGTATGATGTGGTAGGTTGTGAGGATAGAGGGAGCCTTGCCGCCCATACTCTATTTTCCCTTTTAAACTTGGTTGTGCACATTATTAAGAATCTCTACCTTACAAATAGCAAGGGGACCTAGAAGGTCTATGGCAAGGCCATGAACGACACGAGGTTCGGGCGATCAAGATATGTATGTTCAAGCAAGATCTAAATGGTAAACCGCTGGTGCGCTGCCGCTGCCGGAGCTGTTACTGCAAACGGTGCATGGAGTATGCACAAAATTGACGCTGTGGTATCAACAAGCCTTAAAGAAGTAGATCAACGTTTATATGACGTGGCTAATATAGATATTGATTTCAATCCTTCAAAATTAGTGGTCGAGAGAAGAGCAAAATTGAAAGTACCTGTACAGAATATAAACTGAGGCAATACTTCTCTTTCCAAGCTGATGGAATTAGTACACTGGGTCAATAAGGCAAATCTACGGCTACCTAATTAGCTGGTCGCTGGTGTAGGTAGGTGGATGTCCTATTTTACCTGGATTAGTTCTAGCTCTAGGTGATTATCTTCTTAAACATGGGGGTAATAACTAAACTTTTAGAAGAAGGCTTATCGTAATTATTTTGATACTGGTGTAGAAGTATACAACTTAAACAGCAATCATTTGGCAGCTTTGACAGCTTCGACAGCTTCAAAATTCTTCACTACCATCATCCCTTCTTTTAAGATATCTTTAAATTTTAACTTCTCAAGGAGTACCTTGTTAGTTAAACATTAGAGTATATTTACGCTTAAATTTATATAAATGACAATAATATCTCTAGGTAGATTCTCCAAGACCAATACGAAGAGTACCGTTGCGATTAATTCCATCTCATTCCATCCCATAATTGATTCAGATTCCCATCTCATCCCACCCATAACCCGAAAGGAGCCGCATCCTAAATTTTCATCTGCTTATTCTAACAAATCGCTCGCAACCTTATACCGGTAGCTTATATTTTAGCAAGTGTGGCAGTAGTATTCAAAACCTTCAGGTCCAAAGAAACCCCTCAATAAATCTTCAAAATACCGAATCGAATCTTCATCCATCCATTCATCAATCCAGCCACGATGTGGATCTTGACCTTGACCTTGTAAAAGATCTCTATATGATGTTATACAGGACTCCGAAAAAAACAAAACATTCATTGGGGCAAGGCAGACCGAAGATCTTTAACCTAGAACTTAAATCGAAATCTACACAAAGCACCAGGAGTACCAAAAAAATGTGTATGATTTATCCCACAAGTTGTAACTGAAGAAGCCAACATATTCAAAATCAGCCCTGAGCTTTTCTTCTTTTATCAACAAAAAGATGGCTGTGCTTTCAAATCCATCATCGTCGTCATCTAAGATATCTTTCTATCAGTACTACATCCATCTCTCATGCACAAATGGATTGAAATTTGCGCTTGCATTATTATTAGTATTATTTTTATTCTTGCACAGCCAGAATAATCTTTTTACCCCCAGTACCTTGGCATCGTATGCATGCTTGATGTGTGTGCTTTGCTTAGCTTTAGCTTAACTTACCTAGTTTAGAAGACCTTCAAGCTTTCCCCCCAAGTTAAGCGTTCGTCGGTTGAAAGCCTCTTTTCTCCACGCGAATTTTATCTACTGTACGACTCTACTCTACCTTCAAAGTTCATGCCATCACAATACTGTTTCATGCAATCAATCACGGTGGTTTGTTTTATTTACCAAGATTGAACAAAATCTGAAGTTGAATATGGATCTGGATTCATAATACTGTCCCGCGGAAATGGTTTATATTGGTCAGATCGTCAAATTGTATAAATATCCCAAGGAAACTACATGGTTGCATTGACCGGAATGACCTGTATACTATACTATATAGTGGGGGAATAATCTTTTGACTTTCATGCCTACCAGGCACACCTAGAGGTTTCATGAATAACTGTGGATGAAGATTGATTAGCTCCTCACGAGAGAATCGGAAAAAGATATCCACCCAATTAACTTCATTCAAGAACGTTGCCGGCCCCGCCTAATACCCACAATTAAGAGCTGCATAGAATTTGTGGGATAATCACTACCTACTTGGTCCTACAAGGTATCTTTTTCCGTAGAACGGCGGGCGGGCGCTTATAAAAGGAGGAGAACGGATATGGATTTGTTAGGAATTGAAAGATATTTGTCTTTTCGACCGAGAGGACCCAAAAGACCCAGAGTATTTTACGAGTAGCGAGAAGCTGGTGGACACTGAGCAGTGAGCAGTGGGTATGAAGTTATGGCCCTGTGGACATGAAGCTGTGGGTAAAAATCCCTTTGCAACGGTACAAGTTCCGTACAACATTACTTCCGTACTGACTTCAAAAATACATTTTATTACCGAGATAATTTCATCTGGTATGGAAATATAACATTAAAACAATCCATTATTACCTACCTAGGTATATAACCATCATCCTAAATTACTTTACTCGTTTTCCTGGACTTGTTTTAGAGGATAGATTAATATAAGTTAAACAGATTGAACAAAAAGGCGGAGAAAGAATCCGATTCTTCAATTTGCATAGCCTCGTTTTTGATAAAAAGCTAGCATGAAATCAATTCACCGCAGCTCCAACATCTGACAATAACCAACAAGCAACCCGCAAATATCGAGCGATAGCCTTGTTCTAGCGATTCATTTTAAAGATCTTATTCGATCTGGTTTCACAACAGCTGGCGTTTATTCTTGCTGCGGATAACATCACACCGAGCTTCGCCCAAGGGCTATGCTATTAAGGTACATTACAATTACCAGTACCAATATCGAAGAAGAATATTATTTTTCCTCCTCCTCATTGAGATTGATTCTCAAATCCCACTTTTCATACTGAAGGAAGGCCTAGATTTTGGACCCCAACTTCTGCAATAATCCTACCGGTATCCTGTTTTTTTTCCAATACACCATTCACAAGTCACAAAGTACGAAGGAATCAGAAAAATACGGTTCTGAGTGGCAATCAATTTCATGTCCATATTTCAATCAAGTTCATACAAACTATGCCCTGTGAAAGTACCCATGGTTAGGATTCGATCCACATCATATTTCTAATGTATGCTGAAAGTCGTGCTCTTGCTTTGCAATCAATAACTTTACCTCTCTTCCAGTGAAGATTCTCAATTTCCGATTGGTTAGAAGAAATACCGAGTCAATGATTCTTTGCTGCGCCAACTTCCTTTCATGCTTATTCTTCATGGGGATACCGTAGGAGCCGGTATTCTATGGACGACTCCATCAGAATACTAAAGTATACGCACCACACCGATATTATATTCCAAAATGGATTTTTTACGAGAAAGAAATCAGCCTTCATGAGTCCATGTTGCGGGGTAAAGTAAAATCACATAAATTAGTGACCGGTCCGGTATTCAACCAGTCGGTTTCTTTACGAGAAACGAGAGAAAAGAAAAATGCATCAAGTCATGTTTCAACAACCGACCCCACCATTTCAAAATGTCTTTCTTTCTTTCTTTCCTTTTCTCCTCGAGTGAGGATCATGCATATACCTACCTATATTATATGATGAAATTGAGGAGGAGGATGCGGATGGATGCAAAAATGTTATTTTTGTAGATAAGCATTGGATATGGTATGCGGATACTACCGAAGTGTGGTGTGCGGCATGCGGTCAAGTGCCAAGCGCCAAGATGCCGATACTTAAAGTTCGTATGTAGTAAATTATATTATAACTACGTATTTTACATACAGACTTTTGTTGCATGTCGCAAGAGAGGCCAAGTCTCCTAGATGCAAAAGTTTAATTTCATCTCATCTGATCCGATCCGATGGACGGGCCTGATGGGTCAACGTGGCCGGCGGGAATGAAATGCGTCAGTAGGTAGTAACCGCTCGTATATCGTTTAGTTTGTATCTGTGTGTGTAATATGGTTTGAAAAAAAGACGATGCAAATGCGATGATTCGTTTGCACATGATCCAAAAAGTACAAGAACCGAGAAATAGAAACATGACAAAACAGACAAGACAAGACAGACCGGCGGGCTGGCTAGCTGGCTGACCGTTAACGCGACCGGTGGCAATAATTCGGAAATAACCGCCTCGTGTGTATGTCTTGATGCTTTACAAATCTGTGTATGAAGTAGTGTAATATCTTATATGTAAGAGGAAAGAAAGCACATGCAAAAGTGGCAATTACCAACCAATGATTTCCACAATTCCAAGGGGGTTTCTAAACCACAACTCTAATATGATGGATGGGTCAACTGGCGCAGCCGGCGGCAATGGTCGGTTATAATGCTATGTGAAGTACATATACATATATTTCATGGGTTTTATGAGGTATGAGGTATGTAGTGTAGTATTGTTAATCGCAGCCCTTCCAAATGGAGGTGGCAATGTGGCAACCAATTTCGCGAATTTACTTCTTTTGGAAATTAGGATTTTACTTTTTTTTTTGGCCTTTGCCACTTCCTTCCTTCTCTTGATGAGTTTTTATTGCTATTTTGTTATTTTAATTGTTGTTTTGTCATATTTCTTTTCTTTAATCATTGATTTTGAGGAATATCAAGGATGAAGTCTATCTTCCCTCTCACTCCCGCTCCCACCTCCCGCCCCCGCTTCCCTTTACAAAATAGGGAATAAATACGATTGATTGGTAATAAAGCGACGAAATACGAGTACCCTTTTAGTAGAGAAAGAAAAGCCTGCTATAGTTGTAATGAACATTTTTCCACTCCGATACCGTACTAGTACCAGCACAAGCGGGATTTGGTACATGAATCCCATGCATATGCAGATTCTAGTCTGGGGGTACGCACTGCATTCAAGAACCTTGAAAGAAAATTAGTTTACGGAATACTATCGTGAAAATTGAACTACGAGTACTTGCCTAACGCTAGTAGCCCTATCCTATTTTGTATCTTGCATATTGCATATTGCATATTGTGTTTATCGGGCAATGATTCATTTATGCATGGGATAGAGAAAAGATTGAGATTTTTGGTTGTTTGGGTATTAACCGAATTTGTAGGTATTGTTGATAGAATGGGTGAATGGATGAATGAATAAAGATATTGAAACCTGATGAATTATGCATATATACATACGGAAAGAAATACTAGTAGATGAATAATCGTGCCCAAATCACTTTGCATATTTATTCTTATTTATTCTACATGCATGATTTGGATTTTCTAGCAATACGTAGCTTACAGTTAGTAGCAAATCAAATCAAATCAATTTTATACTGTACATGTGAGTCTGTATTGTACATACAATCATCAAGATTCGATTTGCGCTTTCTTTTGAGGATTCTTTGTTTAGGGAAATGTACCTACTTACTGGCTGGTTGGTTAGTTAGGTTTTGGTCTGATCATAGATTATCATGATGGAAGTGAAGTTAAATCGAGTTGGGGTGATATTCTTGCGGCTATTATCGTACTATGTATGCGTAAATCCGTATCTATCTGCATTGCTTGTGCAGCTAGTATGATGAATTATATTGGTTGATGTAGGTGGTAGATACTATGCTACGCTAAGATCTTACACCCAGAAACCATTTAACTAGGTAGAGAAGACTAGTAGTAGATAGAGATTTGGTAGAGAGGTAGGGAAGGAAGTGCATGAAGCTGAAGTGCAAGATGTTCGTGGGATGTGGGGAAGTTGGGGAGAAGAGGAAAGAAGGGAAAGAAAGAATAGTATGAGAAGAATGCTTGGTTGTTGGTTCTATATGTGTGTATATGTATGTGCAATTGTGTTAAGTGTTGCTTTATGATGTATGATAGTGTGGGGAAGCGAGGGGTGCATGTGGGTATGAGGAGTGGGGTGGTGATAGAATGGTCAGTTGGTTGATTATGGGTTGGTGGTGATGGTTTTCTTCTTCTTCATGGTTTTTCTCATACATTTAAAACTATTTTTCTTAGGTCCGATACCAGTTTCGATAGGATCGGTGAGAGTAGGCTCAATACGGGAATATCGAGGTTGAGGTTTGAGGGTCGAAATGAGATGGGATGGATAAGGGGGTGTGAGGGAATAGATTGGCTTGAGGATTACATGGATAAGAATTCTACTAATTCTGATGCTGGTTCTGTGGGATGCGAGGTTGATGTGCAGTATTATCCTGTATATCTATATCTATTTAACTACTTCTATCTTGTCACTACTATCATAATCACGGTTTAAGGTTATGATGTTTTATACGCTTATAGATACCAAACTTGTGATTAAGCTATGGTTAACTATATGCATCTATACCATGCAGTCCTAGAAACTACGATATGTCATTTTCCATACCCAGCGAGCAGAATTCGTTGATTTAGGAATGTGAAGAAATGTAGAAGTTTCTATGTGCTTTAAACTAGGTATCTTCTTTTGAGAATCGTAGTGGTTTGTAATAGTAGTAGTGATTAACGTAGAGAGTGTAGGTAGGGATTGGAAAGGATGAGTATTGAGAATTAGAGGGATACGAGTCTTGATATTGGGGATAGGAGGATGGGAACTACGGTGAGAGTGACAATTAGGCTTAGGATGAAGAGAGCTTGAAGGAGATAGGGTTTGAGACGCAAGGAGACGAGGTAAGTGAATGGGCGCTGTTAATTTTTTGGATTGGAGTGATTTATAAGATGTTTTTTTTTGGTCGGCCCAATGTAGATAATGGGAAGAATGGAAAGGAGGTCTTAAACCTGAACCGAACCGCTCAAACTAATAAGTAGCAATTTACTTCAGAATCTCACATATTCATTCACTTGATAATAAGTGAATACTAGATCCAATTCACCGATTCCAGGGAGCGCCTACGGTTTTTGAGAGAAATCCGATGTAGGTTTTATGCTTAGAAGGTTGTATAGTAGCAGCTGTATATATATAATCTTGCAGATGGTGATTAGATTACATTTCCTTGGATTCACTGCCACTCAGACTTTATTTCGTTTTTTATCCCATCACAACGTTTATATACCTTTTCGGTATATATTCACTACTAATACAACTTCAGACTTTCTCATCCCATCTCTTCTCATCCTTTCCTTTTCATCTCCTCCTCTCCTCTTATCATTCACCAAAGTAAAGTAAAATGAAACATAAAACAGACCCCTCTTCCCCCTATTTTCCAAAAAGAATCTTGAGAGGAAAGACCGCATCATTCCAACCATGTAAAAAGCTAAACATATTAAAGAGAAAGAAAGAAAAGTGTCGATTTTGAATATATCTCCTTCCTCATTCACTTCACTTACTTCACTTCACTTACTTCACTTCACTTACTTCACTTCACTTACCTCACTTCACTTAAGTCTCCACACTACCCACATCTAAACTTCAATCTCCATCCTTATTCATCCCATCCCATCCCATCCCATCCCATCTGAGCATATTATACCAGATCTCACATCTCATTCCATCACATATCCACCTCAGCACCACTGCAAACCGGTACAACACACCTGGAATGCATACCCGTATTTTCATTCCACTACGTACGTAATCGAATTTTCATTCAACTTTAAATGCTAGGATTTACGAGTCCCCCGATTAAAATTCATTATTTCTATAACTTCTGCAATGGCCTACGACTCCTATCCGTGCCTCCATCCACCTATCCATTACACCGGGGTTCTTAAACATAACATAGCATACCATATCGCACCAAATGCCTACCCCCTTTTTCTTACCCCATATTCTACCCACATCAACAACAATCCCCAACGTATCGCGAGAGAGAATCCTCAGAATTAAACATTGGAACAAGGAGACTGGAGGGAGAGGGTTCATTCTTTATCTTCAAGTACATTATGGGCAGCACAAGTTATTTAAATAGAAAGTTATTCAAAAGTTCGCATCTAATTTATTCATCTCTCCCCGTATAACAGTGAACCCATTATGAAGAAAGATAATTGTAGCCATCTTTTTGATTTGTTGCGTTAGGTTCTCTGGAAGCTCTGTGAAATGTGGTTCCTTCAAAAGAGAAAAGGGACCAATCTCCAAACATTTCAGACATCAAAGTCCATAAAGGCCGGCAAGCAAATCCTTTACTACACAAAGTTATTTTTCAACCCGGCTTTTAATCGAGGATTTGATTAAGAGATCCTTGGAGACTTCGAAGTCATCACCACACGCATACTTCACATATATATACCCACTTTAGAAGACTTCGATTTGGTTTGATTTAATTCTACCATACTCAGAATCACTTGATCCCTTAATCAAAAGGTATCCTCCTCAACCCCTCATTTCCCATCCTCTTCCTCATCTCCTGCGCAGCCGCAACACTACTGGGTACCTTGATACCGCAACAATCACCCCAACTATTCATTTGATGAACATGTTTCATACCATCTTTCATAACCACGGTTTCCCCACCCTCAGCATCATCCTCTTCATTCGGAATACCGTATTCTTCTTCTGTGCTCATGCCATCCACAGCCGGAATCAAAGATCCAAAGAGAAAATGCTGCATAACAGGTAATTTCTTAAGCACTTCAGCTACAAACATTCTTCTCATTCCACCTTCCACCTTCTCCCAGTTCTTCGCTGATGATATATCGTCTAGCATTGGACTGTGCCATCGCAATCCCTCAACATTTTTAACGCTATTTACAAAGCTGACTTGGCCCAAGTATAAATATTCCTTGCCATATTCCTCCAAGATAAGATTTTGGTGTATTGAAAGAGGTCGGATATAAGGATGATGTAGAAGTTGCGAAGCACCAAATAAGAATGGAAGGAATTGATAATCGTCCAAACCCCAAACTCCATGCGATCCAGCCGGTTCTAAATAATATGTCTTTTGTATGTTCCGCATTAACTCGAGATAGCGCGTGAATACCTTCAAGACAAGAGGACTGAAATCAGATCGTGTAATGATTCCAATTTGGTAAAGACATAATAGCCATATCATGAAGTTGAGTTCATGTCCAGAACCATAATCTATTCTTGTGCGATTCCCAAATGCTTGTAAGAAATATGTCGAGACTTCGGATATGGCATCATCGGAAGAAATCCCTAACTGTTTGTGCCAATCGGTATGCTCTTTCGTTGCTAAATCGATAAAGTCCCGAAATCCTTTATTACCAAAACGCGAGTCGCCCTGCTCCTCGGGTGGACTCCTCCGCACGACATCTTCGACTTTGTTCAGGATTTCGAGGATAGTGGTAACGGGCGAACTAAGTTCGTTAACCTTGATCGAGGAAACTGAAGCATCGACAACAGAATCTGCGAGTCCGAACACGAATGCTATAAGAAGGTCATATGTAGGGGATTGAAGGAATAGATCATGATCTCTGGGTGAGAGGATCCGTCTCGTAGGCTTGCAGAACTTTAAGCTTGTTATTTCTGGGGGAGATGGAAGATCTGGAGTCTGGGGGACGGGAAGTGGATTTGCGGGAGGGTTTCTGCGTTTTCTTGGTTCGAGTTTGGGAAGTCGATCTCGTAGATCAGGTATTCCCGCAGTGGGTTTAGTTTCTGATACTGAAGGCATTTTGTTGTTGGCAAGTTGGTGATTATTTTGGGTACATGAGGTGATGAAAGTGGTACGAGGTGCTCAGATCAATAACAACCCCACGGTTAGTCCCGAAATTCATAGGCTTAAGTTTAGCGTCTACAGTACGATAACGATAACAAAAAAAAATACTCATGATTGTTCAAAGTTGTTGATGTTCAAGAAATTCAATCAATCAATTACAAGACAAATCATTGAAACAACTCCTCTAATCGATATGGGATTTTCAACCGAACCGACTGCTTTACTCTCACCTCTTCATAGAGCAGATGGATCTGCCAACTTTTCACAAAATGGCTACACCGTCATTGGCGCTGTAAACGGTCCTATCGAGGTACAGAGACGCGATGAGTTACCAGAAGAAGCAGCTATAGATGTTATTGTTAGACCAGCTGCTGGTGTTGGAGGCATGTAATATTTACAAGCTATGAGCAAGATTATTTGTTTGATATTTGGAGTTGGAACTGATTGTGTATTAGGTACCCGCGAGAGACATCTTGAAGCAATCCTACAATCTTCGTTGCGACAAATAATACTCATCCATAATTTCCCAAGAACTTTGATTCAAATCACATTACAGATTACAAGCACACCTGAGAACGATGCTACTTGGTCGAAGCTAGTTCAAGCCAGCTCTGTACGTATTAAAGCTTACCCCCTTGTTGCGACCATAGGAAGTTATTAATATCTCATCTTCTAGAATCTGCCCCTGCTTCCAGCGCTCCTTCAAACATCAGTCCTGGCCCTACTTTCCGCTTCTATGCCGCTATCGATGACTATGACCTCTGTGTTACTTGCTTTAACCACTACCAATGCTGGAAGGACTATCATAGAGAATCCCACACCGTCACAATGTCAGGATGCAACATCAATCCATGTACTTGCATTCACATCACACGGAGAGCTGTTGGTCGCTGAAAGTGAGGGGGATTTCCAATTAGAGGAATGGGACGAAGTTTATGACCATGCAAAGCGTTTATGCTGTAACGATCGCGAATCGACCGATGACGATTCTATGCAAGAAGATGGAGAAGATAAGGGATCAAGCCTCATGATGTTCGTTAATCAAACGGTACAAGAAAAGGTCTCCAATGATCTCCATTGGAAAGGTTGAAGAGCGTCCTATTTCTCACGTCCTGCCGCTGTCAATGAGTGTGGGGACGTTTCGTCCTATGCGATTATGCGGAGGTGTGTGACAAAACGGGCACCGAAACTTATCACTTCAATATAAGTGTACCTGCGATAGGTTTTGAAGCCCCTATTCCACGTTGCAGCCATGGGGAGAAAGATGTCAACAAACAATTTTGATTGAGGATTGTGTATATCGGGTACCTGACACAGGGCTCGCGATGGACATGGCCCTTAATTGCCCTTGTCGTTTCATCTTTCGTCGACTATCCCGCATTTGGCATGCGACATAAAACGCTACCCGACTTTGCGTCTCGAAAATTCATTTGCACGAATCAAAATATTACAAGGGACCCAAATCTTTTTGCCCATGTCTTTCGATTCATGGTAGATTTTTGGCCCTAAAATCGTGAAGCTTTCCGGATTCCACATTGATCAGACGAAGAACCCAAATTTTGGGTTCTGATCAATCAAGCAATGACATGAAGAAAAGAAAGAAATCCAATCGATGATTATAGGCTTTGGATATTACTTCTAGAATTGCTTTTGCCACCATCTCTTGCTTGAAATGTGTGAAAGGTTATCAAACATTATGCTCTTGTTTCCGTATCTCTTATATGATTTGACCTTAGCTTACGGGTAATACCCATCGCTAGAACAGTACTTGGTTCCTTGATATTCTTTTTTTTTAGACTGGGTTGCAGCGATGGACCATGACTGAAAACGCTAGCGTAGTGAGACCGTGATCTTCTTGAGACTGCGCACCCTTTCCAAACTCGCCTGCACAATTGAAGATCATAGTGGGGGAAACGATGGCAGATGTAACCGGTTGGGATGGAAATCCACCCGTGGCATAGCAAAGGCATAGGGAACGGCAAAGAACAGTAGGGCCAAGCAATAGAAACTTCCCAAAAGGAAATCCGAAGTACTTCTGACTTTAGTCTTATATAGGATATGGATGGGAACGCATCTTTTCCTTTTCTCCTTAGTCTTCTTACCCAGACCATTCTCGATCCTTCGTATCCTCAAGCCTCAAGCAAAGCTCCGGTAGCTTTCGCTCTTTTTCTCTTTTCTTGCTTCTTCGTGTTTTTGTTAGGCTGTTTTCCCCTCCTCTTCTCTCATCCTGTCGTTGCTTATTTACATCGCATATAATACCCGGTGATATTGCATTCTTTTTGAGCATTCGAACGAGGTTTCTGTTCCGATTTGATTTTACAATCCTTCATAATACGACTATAAGGTTTCATTCGCTGTCGACCTTACAATCAACGCCGTTCTCATCACATAATATTTGGAATCTTCCCGTGATTCTATTCATTTTCTGCAAGCCATCGTCACTATCACTACCTACCAAGCCTAGATATCGTCAAAGCGAAGATTCTACGCCCCTTTTGAAAGTTCATTTTTCTACTACGAAGACTTCGAAGTTTAAAAACAAAGTTGGATCAAAACGCACAACATAACTCTTCGGAAAAGTTAATATTCGGCTACCAGTATCCTACGTAAGTTCAATAATAATGCTTAATTACTCCCCTCTCCCCCACTCATATGATGGAACTTGTATATGTGGAGTTAGACCTTCCGTAAACTCGTATCCATCTAGATATAATTTCTACTCTATGAGGAAGGGCTATTTTATTGAATAGATGAGGGTCAAACAACAATAACAACAATAAGGAGAAGAAGCTAACGATGCATTTGCCAACAGTGTGTACCTACCTACTTCTTACCATTACCATACATACATATCGTCGTATATTTACCATTATTATTGGTTTATAACTTCTTTTTACCGAGGTTATAACGATATCAAGGGGTGGTTATTATAAGTGATCAGTACCAAATTAAATGGAAAAAGCCTCAAACCTCTTCTACAACAATACAAGTCTACAACACTTTTCAATTCTTCCAGGATTTATTTTTATTTAATTATTTTTTATTACTTCGACCGCTACATCCGAGATCAAATTCGGATTTTTACGAATTGAATTGATATTATTACTTCTTTTGTCGACCATTTTATTTAATCAATTGTTTCCACCTTTTTTTCGAAGTACTGTACTTGCATCCACATCAAAACACCGGAAGCGACTTCTTTTTACTTACCTTGGTAACCAATTCATTGTTCCAAGTCTCAAGATCTGATCTCACGGAATCGATTCCACAACATAAAAAAGAAGTCTTAGCCCTTTTTTATATTTTATTTTATAACTCAAGGTCTCTTCTTTTCTTCGATACTTCTTTTTTATACCTTCGTACCTATACTACATATATACGTACGGTAACTATACGACAGTACTGGTTACTTACGTATATTTATCTATCGAATTTTGTGTCAACTTTTATTGATTATTATATCAAAATTATCGACGATTATTCTATCATTTTTTTTATCATTTATCATTTATCTGTTCAATCAGTAATCGATAAATATAGAATTATCTAGACTTTTTTGATTATATTTTTATTATCTTTTTTTGAGAGTAGATCTCCACATAATTCTTTACGTCAGAACCAATCATATTTCTCAATTATCGGCTTTAAGTTCCAAATTAAAACCGACCTCCGCCAACCTAACCAAAAACAATACACCACCACACAAAAAAAGAGAAATCCTTCAAATTCTTTCATTATGTCGGATTTACGGTCACCTACTTCAATACATCCTGCTCTTACTAATTCCAACTCCACACCCACAATCGCATCCACATCCACACCAACACCAACCGATTTACAAATACAAGCCCCTCCTAACAAATCAATCGATGATGCTGTTACACCTTCAGCTACGGCACAATCCTTTCCGAATCCGAACTCTTATGACTTGAACTCGAAATCCAACATTGGGGATAATCTCCTACGTGAATATGGTGAACAATTTGGCTCATTAAATTCAATCGATACCAATTTCTTCGAAAATGATATACCCGAACTATCCACAGCCTCTTCTACAATAGGTAGCGATTCCGCTTCTTTACCTTCTTCTCCAACATCATTTGCCAATCGAGCTGCAAGGACTTTTCATAGTCATAGCAGAAACGCATTATCTATCGACGCTATTCCTCGACAAACTATTATGAAAGCTTTGGCTTCATCGAAAAGAGAACACAATCCACAGAATTTGTCTTTAGGTGATATGAAGTCATCATCAACCGAGGCTCGCCCGGGTACTGCTTCAACCCAGAAGCTCACTGCCGCACTATCCGACTTGGCAGGCCGCAGTAATACTCCACTCACAGCTCGATTTCCCTCGCTACAATCGCCATGTTTCTACCATCAACGATTCGATGATGCAGTCAATATCGATAAAGTATTGGAAGAGATCAAGGGCGACGAATGGATGTCACATTCCCGACTTATGGCAACGGCTACAGGTGTACGAGAAGTTTCCAAGCAATTGCAACGAAGGCCGATCAAGAGAGCTGTGCGCAATGTTATGATTGTTACAAAAGCTAGAGACAACCAATTGGTACACTTGACCAAAGACTTGGCAACATGGCTCATGAGCACTCCACGATATGGCTCCGACCTGGGAGTAAATGTCTATGTTGATGCGAAATTGCGCAACTCGAAGCGATTTGGAGCAGCAGCTTTGATCGAATCCCAACCACGATTCCAACATCTATTGAAATATTGGTCACCAGATCTTTGCTGGAGCCAACCAGAGAAATTCGATTTGGTACTTACTCTCGGTGGAGATGGTACCGTATTGTTTACCTCGTGGCTTTTCCAACGTGTGGTCCCACCCATTTTGTCCTTCAGCTTAGGTAGTTTGGGATTCTTGACCGGTTTCGAATATGATCGTTTCAAGGAACATCTGAACAAGATCATGGGCGATGAGGGCATGAGAGTAAATCTCCGCATGCGTTTCACATGTACCATCTATCGCAATGCGGGTGAAAAGGGTCATGATATGGTAGAAGGCGAGCAATTCGAGGTTCTCAACGAGCTCGTTATTGACCGAGGACCATCCCCATACGTTTCCAACCTCGAGCTTTACGGCGATAACGAGCTCTTAACAGTGGTTCAGGCAGATGGTTGTATTTTCTCTACACCAACTGGATCAACTGCATACTCATTATCTGCTGGTGGATCGCTCGTCCATCCCGATATTCCAGCCATTCTTCTCACACCTATCTGTCCTCACACTCTCTCTTTCCGACCAATGATACTATCCGATTCATTATTACTCCGCGTATCTATCCCACGCAACTCCCGCGCAACAGCTTACTGTTCATTCGACGGTAAGGGCCGCGTGGAACTCAAGCAAGGTGATCATGTCACTATCGCAGCATCACAATACCCATTCCCAACAGTGGTTAGCTCGCCATCGGAATGGTTTGATAGCGTATCCAGAACACTAAGATGGAACACTAGAGGTGCGATGCAGAAGGGTTGGGATGGTGCAGAGGAAAATCAGGAGAATGAGGTGGAGTGGGATATTGATACTGATTCGGCTTGTTACGGAAGTGAGGAGAGTAGTGAGAGTGCGAGTCCACTTAGGAGACAAATGAGCATGTTAGGGTTGTAGTTTTTGGATGCTGGGTGGTGTTTTGGTTAGAGTTTTAGAAGTTGGATGAAATGGAAGATATAGATTAAGATGGTGGCATGCAAGCAAGCAATAGTCATAGTGCATAGTATAGTGCATAGTCCTTGATGGCATTGCTTATGGAGTACACTTATATGGAATTGGATTGTTGTCGATGTACCTTTACAATATCCAATTGCTTTTGATTTTTGATTTTTTGATTTACGGTTCTAAATTATATCCTGTCCTGTAACACAAGATTTTGTGCATGGACTCTTCTTTTTTTGAGGGCTTTGGCTTTTTGGCTTGGCTTTTTTTGGTGTTGGGGGGTGTGGGATTTTGAGTGAGATGGATGAAATTTCTATATACACTTTAACATATACGAGTAGATATATTTGGAAGAAGAGATGTTGAGTGAGTTAAGATTGTGTGTTTATACGAGTAGATATACTGGAAAGAAGAGATGCCGAGTGTGAGTTAAGATTGTGTGTTGGGTGTGAATGTGAGATGAAATGAGATGAGATGGGATGATGATGAGTTTAGATAAGAAGAAGGAATTTAATGAATATACATTATGAATTATACATTTTTTTGTTTCATTGATTAGATGAGAGTGAATGAGTTGATTCTATTGTTAGTGTTGGTGCTGGTGCTGATGTTCATTCATGTATGGTGTTTGTGTGCTCAAATGCAATAATGAGAAGAAATAAAATCCGTCCATCTATTAATTTATTTATTTTCGATTGAGATCATTTATCATTCTGTACAGGCTATTTATGTGATGATAAGTAGTTGGGTTTTACTAGTGGGAGTGTAGACGCGTTTGGATAGATGGTGGATGGTATAGTGATTGATGGTAATGTTCATGTTGATAGTGAGTGCATTTGGTATTGGGGTTGGGTTGGGTTTGAAATGGATTGGATGGGATGAGATGGGGTTTTTAAGGAGGGGAAAATGGTAGACGGAAAAGAAAAGAAATTGGAGGGGGGAAGTGTGTGGTGC
>JWJB01000423.1:0-10053 GCA_000812895.1 Rutstroemia sydowiana | reverse complement strand
TATGAGATGAGATAGCATATAATTATAACTTCTTCGTTATTGAATATAGTAAGAGGTTTTATCTGGACTTTGAATGCATTGAAATTTATAGATTTGGAACAAAGCTGAAGTTGATGTTCCTATATTTAGTAATTTCCTCCGCAAATACCTATGAAATCTAAACATAAAATAAAAAAGTAAATTCCTTCACTATTTTCATCTTCAAATTCATCATTATTGGATAAAGAAACTCAAATAAAAAATAATTAATACCAGCACACCAATCCATTTTTATCTTTTAATTGAGAATAACTCAAACCCTGCATTTGCGTTTGCGTTCGGATTCGAATTCAAGTTCGAATTTAAATCCGATATAGTAAATTAAATGAAAAAGGCAAATAAATAAGAGCTGGAAATGGGTTTAACATCGAAGATGAAGTAGCTATTATATGTATATAAATAAAAAAATATCAATTTAAAATAAAATCAAATTTAAAATAAAATCAAATTACTTGTAGAAACCTTAAACAAATATAAAACCCCGAAAAAATTAAAAATGAAAAAAAACATAAATCATCCAATAAAAATGGTCAAAACTGCTAAAAAAATTATCCGGAAACAAAGGAATGCAATTGCCCTCGCAACAATATCAATAACCATCCTGCAAAAAAATATCAAAACTTGTATGCAAATTGTACATACATTACTATGCTTATAATTTCTTTTAAATTTTAAAGGGTGAAAGAGCGGAATTAACATAATTAATAAAGGGATATCATACTAAAAATAAACTTGAATTATAGATTTTGATTCTATATATTATTATTACTCTAATATTTTATTATCAGTATAACCATTACTATAACTTTAATAATTATTACTACTTCTGTTAATATTATCATTACAATCCTATCCCATCATATTATTTTTTTACCTAACATTACTATAACAAATTCTCAGCCCCCAAAATAACATCAAAATCAAAACCACCCCCTCCACCACTCTCTACTCCCAAATCAATCAAAAAATAAAAATCTTAATTAACGCGAAAAGAATATTATAATTAATTTAAGTGGGAAATTTCACCACAAGTTGACCTTGTCAACGTTTATCAAACATTATTAAAACTAATTGTAATTTTATTATCCGGAAGAAAAGGATTCCTTTTATACCTATGGAAAAAGTAAGTAAATGGGGATGAGAGGTTTGTTGTCGGCTAATAGTATGTGGTTGTATGACTTCTTTAGCATCAGATAATGAATGACTTCACAGTCCATCCCAGCAGTTGTAATCCATGGGCGCGGTGCATATACCGAGTGACGCCGAGTCTATCATGCTCTTATCGACACCTCGTATCTGCGTAGCTGGGTAAACGTGCTTAACTTAGGGGTTTCAAAATAGTTGTGTGCTGTTGGATGAGAGGTTGGGCGATATGAGATGCATGGATGGGATGACAGTGTAGTATTTAGGATGATAGTGTATAGTGTAAGATGACAGTGTAGGATGATAGTGTAGGATGATAGTGTGGGGATGATAATACTGTGTTGGGGTGAAAAGTTCGAGTTTGGATAAGTATCTATATATATTCATCCGAGGTTTTGGGCTTTAGTCCGAATTCTCCATTCCGTCCCAACAGTTTTATCCAGACTACCCCATTTACCTCGCATCTCATAATCAACCCATAAACATCAGACAACAACCCACAACACACTGCCCAAACAACTTCTCCCCTTCCATACACACCACATACCACCCAATCCCAACCATCACCCAATTTCTTGTTGCACTGCACATAATTTTGCTTGCGATTTCCATCTCTGCAATAGGAAGTGTAGGTTATAAAGGGGAGTACTTTGGTTGGAGTCTTGTTGCTTATGCATCTACTTATATATCTATTTAGACACTGAGGCTATTTTATAACTATCATATATCATCTAATATATCACATGCAAGTTACAATAGTAACCGAAGTTCTTAGATTGTGATATTTTATAAATTCCTGGAAGTGAGAAGTAAGAGATGTCAAACTTTGGATGTCTGCTGAAGAGATGTCGATGTGTTCGCGTTGACTTTATTGATTATTTAGATACGGTAATATACTCGAGGGGCATTCAATGCTGTGGAAAATGAGAAGTTTAGAACTATCATCTCACCTCTTCACTCTATCATCCCTCCCGCTTCCATCGTATACAATCTCACCTCTTAACACTCACCTCTTAATATTCTCCCCAATCAATTTCAAACAAGCCCACCCATCCGAGCTATCACCCTTCTCCAAACCACACGACGCGTCCAGGCCCCTCAGGGTACATCTTGAACCTGGGATCATCCATTCTGGAGTTGTAATCGATCTCTATCTCATATCCTGGTCCTTGTATGATGTTGGTTTAAATTAGTGGGTGAGGGTTTTGTTTTAAGAACTATTGTGTTTGTTTTAGTATTCTCATCTTATGATTCTCATCTTACTATTCTCATCTTTTCATTCTCATCCGAACCATTAAACTTCATCCGCAACACTCAACCATATATATAAACCCCACAACTTTCAAGTTCGAAACCTCTAAGACAGGTGCCAAAATCTACGAGACAGGTCCGTCTACGTGGCAGGACCGATAATTCTGTTTCAGGACATGGCGAGGGCAACTTTATGGTTGTGAGATGGTATTAAAAGGGACAAGGTTTTCCTCTGACGAATGATTGTATGTATCTTATCCCAAATGATTACTATCCTCTAAAACATAGAGCTAATACTTTATTTATAGTCTAAATCCCCGTTGTCATCTTAAATATTCATCCTTATACCATCTTATTACTTTCCTCCTATTTCCAAACCAGAGAACACTTGATGGATACCCTAAATAATTGAACTTCCAAATTTCTGTCCTTCAACCTTGGACGCTGGTTCAAGATCTGGCAAGGGATAAGTTCATGGTGCGGGCAGAAATATTTTCGAAGCAGTGGGCAAGACCCGACCTGGAATATCCGTCCACTTGAGTTGTAACGATGGAGATCGCAAGTTTGGGAGGGGAAGAGGGTATTTATAGAGTAAAAATGGAAATGTGAGCGTGAAAGTAAGTGCAAGTGTGAGTGGGGTTGCATGCTAGTGGGATTCAAATAATTGGATGAGAGGCTGATAGTGGTGAAGAGAAGTGAATAGGGGATGATAATGATGAAGAGGGGTGAAGAGGTGTTTCTTTGTCAATCTACATTGTATATGCGTATTACGGAATAGATAGTGAATGTTACTGTTGTTTGGGGAATTCAGGGATTTGGGAAATGGATCCACTGAGCTTGAGGTCAGGTGCGGGGGAGTGGCCTGATGGGATGAGATGTTGATTTTCTATATAAAGTGAGTTTATTCCCTCTCAATAACGAACCATTCAAGTGTTAAACAAGGATTCGAATCTTATTTTATGCAAATTTCCGAAAGCAAACATTATATTCCCAATATTTGTGAAAGCAAAACCCTTGGTTACTTCGGCATTTCCCTCTGTTTAATAAGACCGTGTTATTGTCTAGTTTCGACACATGCATGTACTTTCGTTTCATGCGTTGAATGTGTTGTTCTCTTATGGTATTGTTGTCGTTTTCTCGGGATTTACACCCGTCTCAAGACCAAAATTGATGCTATGTCCCCTTGTCCTCTACATCTGACATCTAAGAATATCTATATGATAGAAAGAAGATTTGCAAGCGTATTTCAAATTCCTCTATCGTCTCAAAGCACCTTCATCAACATTGCGATTGCTTGCGCTCTTGGGGATGCTTCATCCAGTAGCAATTTGAACCTTATATACGCTTACTGTTGCGGGGCTTTATGATAAGGCTCAGATAACATACGCAGTCATGTAATGAGAATGAATAAGATGGATTGCTTGCTCCTTATCATTCACCAGTTGCTAATTTGGTATGTTGGGGTAGGAATGATCGGTTTGGAAATCTATTTAAGACTGCTTGCTGGCTTACCGGTAATTTAAATATTTTCCGAGTGTGTGCCTCCGCAGGGTAGAAGGTATAGTGCAACTAGCAATCCTATTGCACTATACAAGGTGCTCAAATCAATCTTCGACATGCCCCACTTCGACTCAATCTCGCTAGGCCAACCGCGCAACTCCGTCCAGCTGGTCATAGGGTTGCACCGTACGACGCTCCGACATTGTAGCTATGCGATTTATGAAAAAACCGCTCAGCTCCTGGTTCCAAATATGAGTATATTGCTACATATGTGTATGTCTGTCGTCGTTTTTGGTGGACCAAAATCCTGTCAGGCTGTTGAAGTAGTTTCATGAATAGTTTTACAATCCAGTATCGGCAAAAACTTAAAGTGAATGAATATGCTGTTGATTTGTTTTACTGTTGTCGTATTTTCATAGTATGAGTTTCGTCTAAAGATGAGATTGTATTATTAGATGATAGTAACGTACCTACCATCAGGAAAATCTACCCTCCCTGTATGCCTCCCCTCAATCTGGATATCAGCTGCCAATTGTGCTGACTCCTTGAATGATCTATACAAGTGTATGTACGCGGACACATGTCGCCAATCCAATCACGTCAAGATTCTTGAGGATCAAATCTCAAAAAACGCGCAATCCTTTTATGCCCCTCTAGCTCCTCTAATCTCTGATATGACGTCAATCTAATATGAGAAATCGCACTTTACTTTTAAAACATCCAAAAACCTAACTCGGTCCAGTTTCAAATACCTATTCACCATGGCAGATAACGCTCAAGGAGTCTTGTGATTGAAGCCATCGGGTAGGAATTCCCGTTCCACTACTTCAGCATTTGGGATCCAACACATTGAATCCACAAGGGAAATATCTACCAATCAAGGACTCGAGACTACATTGTTAGCATGTTCTGAAGTTTTAGGGGTATAAATTTTTGAGGCCCATAAACGCCTCAACCTCAAGCTTACAATCTATTCAAATTTTGAGTCTACGATGGATTGCGTGAGTGATTGACTCGGAGATTATGAATGGTCGTCAAGTTTTGAAGCTCACGGAAGGCTCTTATCCTTGAGTTTTATGTTAGAAAATCGGACTCTCGTCTTATATTTGAGTAAGTTTCTTTCATCGTCGTTTTTGAGGGTTACTTTACTCAGGAGTTACGAGCAGATAGTCTGCTCAACAATATAACTTGAGAGCAAAATACTGGATATTAATCCCCCATCCTAAATGCCTCTCACTACTGCTGGAAAATTTACAAGATCTTTTGGAAATTCCTCTCAGTTGAGTCACTTCACATCGTAGAACGACAGATGTGTTCCCATGTTCGACCGGATTGAATGCTCTGGAGATGAGTCTAAGGCCGATAACCATCCTTTTATGCTTCTTGATTCTACATTCCTCGTGATATGGCTTGATTGCATGACGTAATATCTCTCGATAGAAGTCCATAATTCAATTTTGAAAAATGAGGCGGACAATTCCCAGCAAGTTTACACCGCCCGACTGTATCAATTCACTTACGCAACTACAAACCCCGCCGGATTAAATCCGGAAAAGTTTAGAGGATCACATCTTTTACCTCATGTAAAGAAATAAAATAAAGATATGATCACCTTGGCTATTTAGACCAAGTCCATTCACCACTCATTATCTTTGGATTCGCGTTGTGGAAATGATGTTTGAAGAAGCGGGGTGAATACCCGATATACTTTGTTAACAGTTTTATGTGTATATAAAGCTACCTAAGAATAGACTTGGAGATACCAACGGTTCCGGTTCAGCTGCTACAGTACTCAGACTCTGAGTACTGAGTCTCAGAGTTGGGATCACACATATTACCTCTTACACAATACGTGAAAGGGTAAACTCCGGGGTACGAAGCAAATTTACCAGAAGCTATAGATCTTTTCGTCAGATTGGGGACGCGTAATATCTCCAGACTTGCATATCATATATTCCCGGCATCAGATTAAACTACTCATCCTTTCAACAGGCGCAATCAGTGACTATATGAGATGAGATAGCATATAATAATTGCTGTCAATTTTTCTGCAGTAGACATCATTCCATCTTCAGAGCTTTGCATCATCACACCGTCGTAGCATCAACTGCCCACTCGATATGGTAATTACAGATCTGATTAGCGGACAGTGTTTGATTGCTGCGACACATAAAAAAAGTCCGCCATCTTCTCAGAGTGGGCTACAGAATTCAGAACAATTTTGCGTTTTCCAGACTTTATACACCTCTGGATTGTCCCCACCTCCTGTATTAGTTACGAAAGTTAGGATCTCGCTGCTTAATCTTGGACCTGCCCAATGTATATTTACTTGGAAATCATTCACTTAACGGCCCATTCCTACACAATTCTTAGTTTCCTCCCGTTTCATCTACCGCAAGACCTCTGTTTAGTATTTCACAAGAAGCCTGATTCAATAGTTTGTCCGTAACCCCACTTCCTAGGCCTACTTAAACTGTATACGCACTCATAAATCATTCACTTCCCATTTTCCTGAAATTTACCACCTTGCTCCTCCTCAGGTATATGTGACTAACATGTTGGCTATATCTACCTTTGAAATCCCAACGGCAACTGCAGTCAAGTACTATCCCAAGAAGATATTTCAGTTGATGATTAAAGGTTCGTTTATTAACAAGGATGCTCGAACGACGGTGGTTATCAGGATCTGTATATGTGGGATAAAAGACAGCAATAATGTAAACTGATGACAAAAACTATAATCCGATGTATGCATATTCGTCTTGTTGCTAAAGAAATGTTTGGATCACGATATTGAAAAGTATGATAGGCGTAAAGGCATAGCTTCAGGATACGTCAGCGGATCTCGGCCTCAGCTTGGGTACTCCCAGTATGCTTCCCCATATCTTATACAGCTAGACACTTCGGTTAACAAGTTCTACTTACTCCCATCTCTCATATGAATCTGAAACTATACCAACTCAAACTTTTAAGAACGTCTAATATTCGCAATGGACGGCACTTTCCCTTAACTACTCGCAAACCAGTCACACCGTCCTTTGATAGTGCTTTGGGTAGTACAATATGACCTCTTGAAGCAACATAGATCCTTTGCACTTTAAGGAATGTACCTACAGCTATATCTCTTTATTTCTTTATTTCAATTATCACCGATAAAAAAATGCCTCATTTCTCCTATTGTACATCGTCGAAACGGAAATCCTGCATATTTCACTGCCGTATCTGTATTATCGAATGAGTTAAGGCTGGCTCTCGAGCTCCAATGCTCCTGGAACTCGCTCGATACTCTGTTCGTCTGCAGTAAATAACTGATGATCGGCTACCCAGCTCTGCAATGCGTAGAAGTCGCGGCACTTGTGCTGTCTACCAGGAGACAAATCTGTTAGTTCTAGGCTTTGAAAAGAGCTGGAAGGAGAGGACCACATACACATTGAAATCTGGAAAGGGTTTTGGATGATCTTTAACCCAAACGTAGGTCAAAATTCCAGCGTCTGCATCACACATCAACTACATTGTAGTTAGCGCCTATACTTTATATTTGCGGTTCGGAAAGCATTTGAAAAGAGCGCATACTTTCTGCCGTAGGTTATCTATACAATGATCTATCTTAATTAGTGATAGCTTCCTAAATTTTAACATTAGGAGGAAAGAAATACCAAGATGATAACGCAATGTATCCGGGCTATCCACCCACGCTTTTGATTTGAGTTTGTAGTAATCCTCATACGTCGCTTGTCGGAGAAACTCCAGGCAATGCAGCTGATGTAACGACTCTATGGATGCCATGTAGCCGCCGCCAAGCTCTGGGGCCAATTTGACCGAGTACTTAATTGAACCATTAACTGCGCGTAGTGTTTCTTCGGAAATACTGATCACGCCACCTATGAAAATTAGCATAGTCTCATAAGAGCCATGAGTGGACACTGTAATTGTACCGGTTGCGTAAGTAATGTTAGCCCAATTCTTATCGATAGATGAATTAGGTGGCGAGCCTTTGAAAGCATTGGGCCTCCGAAAACTACCATCGAAACGGTGGTAATGAGAAGTATCCTTCAGAGCTTCCAAGGCAGGAGAGTATATGGGCATAAAGTCTTTGCAAGTGCTGCACTGCGTGTTGTAGCGCGAGAAGGAAATTAGTATAAGGGATAAAGAGATGAGGAATAATATCAGCTGGAAGCCCCAGATGTATTTTGGGCAACTCCAATGCCGCGGCAAGTAAACTTGACGCTCTGAAACATATTTATTTTCTTCTTCATCATTTTTTCTCAGTGTATCGTGGGTTTCAAGGAGATTCTGTTCGGCAAGCTTGTCTTCAGAATACATCGTTTACCATTGCAGGAAACGCAAATGTAAATGGTAACTTAGACGCAGCCAAAAAGAAAAATATAAAGACAAAACAAACCAAGAATCAACGATTCTTCCCTGGTTAAATCCTGGTCCCCTTCGGATGCTCAATCTATCCTAGCAAGAACGCAGAAGTCTCCTGATATAAGTGTAATCAAATGCAGTGTTTGGAGTTTTACTACGTATCTTTAAGATAATTTTTTATCTAATAGAAGTCGAGAATCGTTATGGCATATTTGTTACGGGGTAGATGAAGTTACTTGCATCTCATTTTACAGATGATATATCAAACAACAAATTCGTACCTGGCGAAAAGGAACGAGAAGTTGATAAGGCACTGCATTTCATTTGTACCCGCCGTATACCCTTGTTTTGGGCAATGTATCAGAATATCCAATCTTCCTAGGTCTGAAAGATATCTTGTACTCAAATCAAATTCTCAAGGTCGCACTGCGGTTGGGTATTTAGGTAAGATTGGCTACCAGGAACAAGCATTTCTCTAAACGAAATCGGGAACACACGTTAGAAGATAATGATGGTGTGATGTGACATTCATTTGCAGTCTGACAAGCGTTAAAGATAAGCCACGAATTCTTTGAGTTACACAAATCGCAGACATTGCTTATCGCTCAATAGCTGTCCACTTTAAGATCTTATTCAAGTCCATTCACTTAATATCATATACCTTGTATTATATAAAGGTGAGATACTCGCTTTTCAAACATTGACTCCAAATCTCTATCAAAATACGTATCAAATCTTGATATTTACACGTACAAAGTCTATCCATCAAACACAATATCTCTCGATATGCAGCTCAAGACTATTCTCATGGCCTTTCTGGCTGGGACTGCAGTTGCTGCTCCAACCACCAATACCATTCGAGCACTTGTCGGTGCGCGGTCTCAGATCTACGAGAACGAAGCTCGTCATGCCTCTCCCAAGACCCCCGTTGTTAACACTGCCTTTGGCACTTATGAGAACGAAGCTCGTGATGCTTCTCCAGGCAGTCTCAAGGGGTTCAATGTCGCTTTTGGGACTCATGACAAGGAGGCTCGTGATGCCTCTCCCAAAACCCCCGTTGTCAATACCGCTTTTGGAACATATGAGAATGAGGGCTAGATTAGGGACAGTGTGAAAGTTGCATACATGATGCACAGCACATAATGGATATAATGGTCTCTACTCAGGCAGGAACTTGGGACTTTCGATCGATCTGGCTACGGTTGGATCGTGAGCCTTGGGATGATCGTACACACCAAACAATTGAGACCGATCTGAATGGATAATTTTGAACGCTGCTACCATATTCCATCTTACACATTGCTGTACTATCATTGATGTCTGTGACGAAATTGCTACGTAGGCAGGTACTTGCTTCCGTCTAAGACTATCCAATACACCTAGGTACATTAGGATACTTCCGATCGTATTTTCACCTATTTTAAGAACCCCTCACTTGACACTAGTCATTATTCTCGTCGGAATAAGATTCCGGCTGTGTTTAGTCCCTGTTTAGAGGTTTGCAGCATGAAATCGTTCACGAATATGTGACACAAGCTGTAGGGCTGATAAACGATTGTGAAATGAGCATGCAGCTTTGTTTGATATTACGTCAGACGGTACTTTGGCATAAATATTGCAATTTTAGCAATAGCTAATGAATGGTGATTCTATATGATAACCAAACACGTGATATAAGTCCACTGCCCACTCGATATGGTAATTACAGATCTGATTAGCTGACAGTGTTTGATTGCTGCGACACATAAAAAA
>JWJB01000422.1:0-14157 GCA_000812895.1 Rutstroemia sydowiana | reverse complement strand
ACCCTACCCCACCCCATCCCATAACCCCGTCATTCTCCCAAACCGTCATCTTTCCTTAATAGTAAACCCGAGCCCTGGCGGGATATCATAATATAGCAGCATATCATCTGCATAGAATATAACCCCTTTGAAATCTTATATTTCGTAAAGCATATACACAAACCCAAGTCAAGCAAAAGCAAAGCTCACACATCAATTATCAATCACATCACACCACAGCATATCACATCACCTCACTTCATACCCAACAACAGGTTACATAGGTACAAGTGCTCTCGACCAACCTTTAGTAAACATGGTAGCTATTGCATTCTCATCAAGTCAAACCAAATAATCAATTAAATATTCTCAAGTCAAGCCAATCAAAGATTAGGCAGTATTTAATATCCCGAACCCCACTAATAGGATTTGTATGCAATACAATGCCTTCCCCTTCGTAATGAAGGTTATTGAAGTACGGGCATTGTTTCCCGTCACCAGGTATACTTGCAATGGTATTTGCTTTCAGCACATCTTCGGCACAACCAACAGTCATTGAAAAGGGACCGAATTGTAATTTGACATCCGTGCTAGACTTTCACGCCTCATGGTATTGAAGGATTCCATCACCTCAAACTCCTTTCATCTGTTATCAATTGCCGAACTTCTTTACCCTTTTCAATTCCTCACTCTCCAAACTTATTACCTTCACTCCATTGAGACTTGATTTCATCTTCTCCCATACAGCAGGATCGACTGGTTTCGTCCCCTCTTCCACGATATAAGTATTGAAGCCTTCTGTGGCAGCATCCTCAGCTGTGCACTTGACACAGTAATCAGAAGCAAGGCCCACTACGTAAACGTCTGTAATACCTTCTTCTTTCAACTGACTTGCCAACCCACTATCACTACACCTTGGACTTTTCAAAGGATCGTAGAATGCAGAATACATCTCCACATCGGGGTTTTGACCTTTGAGAATTGTTTTGGAGATGAGTGTGGTATCAAGTTCGAAAGGATGTTCAGATCCAAGGGTATCTTGAATGCAGTGATCAGGCCATAGACGGGTTTGATAAGTTTCTGAGGGATTGGAAGGGTTGGTGATGGTAGTAAAGTCTGCAAATGGTTTGGCTCCGGGATGATTTGAAGCGAATGAAGTATGATTGGATGGATGCCAGTCTTTCGTTGCAATCTTGAGGTGAAATGGAAAGGTCAAGAGATTATTGATGACAGGTATCGTCTTGCGACCATCTGCGACAGCTAGAGCGCCCAGCTGCAATAAGAGCATTAGTAAAGGATCTATTACCCCATCCATGTACATAACTCAAGGGAAAAGAGAAACTCACTGGAGGAAGAAAGTCTTCTTGGAGATCTACTATAATTAGGGCAGGTTTGAATGTGTTGTTTGACATGTTGTTAGTTGTTCCTGCTCCACTATGCAGTGCAGAGCAGATACAGTAGAGTAGAGACAAGGTAATTGTAAGCCGGGAAGGATTCACGAAGAAGTTGATTAGAAAGATATTGTTATACTTATCCTCAAAATCTCAATGAATAAAATCTATCAAAAAGACCAGCTTATTTTTGAAGTATTTTGTATTTTGTATGAGATGAAGATTTGAAGAGTTGAAGAGTTGAAGCTCGAGATTTGAAGATTAACTTAGCTTGGATGAAAAATGAAAATTTATTTTCGGTTACTAGTAGTTAATATTGGACTGGGGCTGGTAAACCTCATAATTACCCCACCATAATAAATCAAATCAAATCAAATCAAATCAAATAAAAATTAATAAATTCAAATAAAAATCGGAACAGCCAACTATTGGAGAATGGAATAGAATTCGGGAACAGTATGAATCAGGCAATTCCCGATAACCAATTCCCGATAATCTTTTACTTTTTCTTTTAGTTTTCTATCCGTAAACTATTAACCAATAAAAATAAAAGGTTTTATAAAAGGTGCAGATAAACTAGGTAACTAGGTAAAGCCCGTAGAAGTCGGAGTTCTGAGGAAGTACTAAAGGACCCTTGAGATGGAGAGGTGGGATGTGTGCACAGTGTTGGAACTTGATAAGTGTACTCGTAGGCACATACATACTTGTACTAAGGAAATTAGGTACGAGTAGACCATTCTAGAACAAAAAGGAAGTCATCACCATCCTTTCTTTCTTTCTTTCTTCTTTTTTTACTACATACCTAGGTAGATCATTCCCTTGTAAAAGTTGAATGAAATTGATAACAATATGAAGATATATTTCTTATAAATATAAAACAATATTAAGAATATTTCATTGAGAGAAGAGAAAGAAAGGGGGAAAGGGAAAGGAAACTTGTACAGTAGGTAAGTAGTACAAGGTGACCAAGAGATAAGTTCAACGGTTTTTTATAATAATGATGTAAAAAGATCATCTCTTAACCTACCTAACGTAGGTAGGTACAGCACCGAGAGCACCTATTAAACAAAAACTTCCTTTGTTCTATTTCGTACTATATCTTGTAAATCATAGCTTAAACATTAATAACTAAACCTATTTAAGATAAGTTTCCTTGATAAGTTATTCGTCACCGCCTCTCTCTTTTTTCAAATTTTTTAGATGTGGTTGTTTTTTTTTTTTTTTTTTTTTAAATTTTGAAATGTTTAAAAAGAAATAATAACAAATTTGATATTTTCAAGGATCTGCTCACAATATTTTAACAAGGTACCATCGTGGTTCTTTCCTTATGGAGTTTTCAATACTATCTTAGGTACTAGTACCTTGTTGCTTGTTGCTTGTCAACTATTATTTTCATCCATACATCCCATCCCATCCCATCATATCCCATCCCATCCACTTTACCAGCTTTTATTTTATTTTATTTTTGAGATAACTACCTACCTACCTAGGTATTTATTAACTAGTACCAGTACCATAAACAGTACCAGTACACCGAGGAGAGAGAGAGAGAGAGAGAGAGAGTTACAAATCTACTTAACCACCTTTACCTACTGTACATAAAAAAGAGGATCTCATTCTTTTCCTAATTCTTCTTCCTCCAGTCCTCCCCATTCTTCTTCCATTTTACCCTCTTCCTCTTCCTTCATTCTCTTCTTCTTCTTCCCCTCCTCAAGTTCTTAGCTGTTATATCAACCAATTTGTTTTTTTCCCAAGTTTCCTATCAAGTTGTGTCCAAGTTACTTGGATATAACAGATACTATCTTGCTTGGATTCAACTCCGGCTCCAATAGAGAGAGGCTACCTCCCCCTTTTTCCTTGCAAGAGAAACAGTGACCTTTCCTCAATCTCTTCTTTTTCTTTTACTAAAGATTACCTTGAAGATATTCAATTTGAGGTTATAAAGAGGCACAGTACACATTCATTGAATAATATTGTAGGTTTTTTGTTTTCTGATCTGATTTACAAGAGAAATTTTAAAGTATTGTTGATTTTCTTTTCAATTTTATAATAATTACCTTATCAAGTGGGATTGCGGCGGGGAATTCCTATATATCATTGCCTGCCACTTCTTAACTGGACTCTCATTATAATTATTCTCATAAATTCTTTACATATCCATCTTGCTGACTTATTGCGCCCCGCTTTAGATCAAAACATTTTTGTCGATGGCTTCAATATAGAATACAATATTCATTGACTTGTACATCTGCCATCATGATCGGAAATTCCTTTCTCCCATCGCGATTCAGGGGAGCCTCGTCTTCGACCGAAACGAATGCTTCCCCAATGTGGCTCAACAGAAAGTTTACGCCACTCCTTCAGGTGCTCTCGAGAGGAGCATGTCTTCATCCAATCCATACCATCGTTATTGTGGCCGTTTTAGCGAGTACAACATATATGGGACTTTTGGAAAGCAGCCTATTTGACTCGGTCAAAACACCCGGAGCCGGGAAAGCAACTTGGAGCTCTCTAGTTGCTGGTAGTCGACAATTACAAATTGGTTCCGAGACAGGGTGGAAATGGCAGACGTCTGATCTGCAAACTGTACCATCGAATGTGGACCATCTCGCTCTTCTAACTTTTATCTTCCCGGATTCCTTGGCTGCCACTTCTCTCCAAACAGCCCCTCTTGCGGAGAGCGTGCCATTGCCTCAAAACCTTTCGGTTATTCCTCTTCCAGCTACCTCGAATCCTTTTGCTTCTCTTTCTCAAGACAGCTCTTTAGCCTTTGCCGCTCCATACAACCAGGCCCCCGAGTTCCTCGCAAAGTCTCAAGAATTACCAAATGCCGCTACCACATTACCGACTGATTCCAATGCCCGCGAAGGACTCGAAGCAGAGCCGGTCAAAGAGGAAAAGATGTGGATCATGAAAGCCGCAAAGGTCGACGAGACCGGCCGAGGATTGAGAAAATGGGCTACAAATGCTTGGACCGCATTTGTGGATCTTCTCAAAAATGCCGAGACGCTTGATATTATAATCATGGTGTTGGGATATATATCAATGCATCTCACATTTATCTCATTGTTTATCTCCATGAGGCGTATGGGCTCAAATTTCTGGCTTTTTGCCACGACGCTGTGCTCTTCGGTCTTTGCATTTTTGTTTGGTTTAATTGTGACGACAAAAATGGGCGTCCCGATGAATATGGTTCTGTTGTCAGAAGGTCTACCATTCCTCGTTGTTACAATCGGGTTCGAAAAGGCGATTGTCTTGACTAAGGCAGTTTTGTCTGCGTCACTTGATACTCGAAGACCAAATAATCTAGATGATCAAAAGAAGAAGGAAAACAAATCCGGTGTCTCTCCAAACTCCATTCAACATGCTGTTCAAGTTGCGATAAGCGAGAAAGGATTCGAAATTGCGCGAGACTATGCTATTGAGATTTGCATACTCGTTGCAGGAGCAGCTTCCGGTGTCCAAGGAGGTCTACAGCAGTTCTGTTTCTTGGCTGCTTGGATTCTATTCTTTGACTGTGTGCTCCTATTTACGTTCTATACGGCAATTTTGAGCGTCAAGCTTGAAATCAATAGAATTAAGCGTCATGTTGCGCTTCGCCAAGCATTGGAGGACGATGGAATTGCCCGCCGTGTGGCTGAGAATGTCGCAGAAAGCGATGATTGGTCAAAGGATGGCCCAGTTGTGTCTAGTGAAACCAACATTTTTGGCCGCAAAGTCAAAAGCAGCAGCATTCCTAGATTTAAGGTCCTCATGGTCTCTGGATTTGTAGTCGTCAATATTCTCAATCTCTGCACAATTCCATTTCGTAATGGCAACACCGTCCAGATGCCAAGCGCAAATATGCTTTCAGGAAACAGCTTCTCCAGTGTTTTGACACCACCTCCTATGGATCCTTTCAAGGTTGCATCCAATGGACTTGATACCATTGCTGAGATGGCCAAGGCACATGACAAGTCAACCGTGGTTACAGTTCTCACGCCAATCAAGTATGAGCTTGAATATCCATCTATACACTACGCGCATCCTATCTCGAAGCAACGTAAAGACTCCGTAGATGACCTTGAAGCCGAATTTGTCGAATATGGTATGGGTGGTCGAGTAGTTGATAATTTACTGAAAAGCTTCGAGGATCCCGTGCTTTCTAAGTGGATTGTCGTTGCACTCACGTTGAGTGTTGTTCTTAATGGATACCTCTTTAACGCGGCCAAATGGAGTATCAAAGAGCCACCGCTTAAATTACCGCCACATCACACGGTTGACCCAGTAGAGCTCGATCAGGCTGAAAGGTTTAATAACTCTGCCTCGACCCCAATATTGAGGTTGCCAAGTACGGATCCAAATTTTAGGGAAAATATACCTCTAACGCCGGCTACAACTGATGATGAAGACGAGGTTCTAGTCATGGCTAACCCTCCATCTCAACAACCTCAACTGCGTCGCAGCCAGCAAGAAATGGAAAAGATGCTTCAAGAAAAGCGCGCACCGGAGCTCAATGATGCAGAACTCATCGAATTGTCAATGCAAGGAAAGATACCTGGTTATTCTTTGGAGAAAACTCTCAAGAATGCCACACGAGCTGTCAAGATTCGACGAGCCATCATCTCCAGGACTCCTGCCACTGCTGAAACAACTGGCCTTCTGGAAGGTTCCTTATTACCATATGAACACTACAACTATGATCGTGTCCTTGGAGCTTGCTGTGAAAATGTTATCGGTTATTTGCCATTGCCACTCGGTGTTGCCGGACCTATCGTGATTGATGGGCAAAGCTTCTTCCTACCTATGGCTACAACCGAAGGTGTTTTGGTCGCTAGTACTAGTCGTGGGTGCAAGGCTATCAATTCTGGAGGAGGTGCTGTCACTGTCTTGACTGGTGATGGAATGACTCGCGGTCCTTGCATTGCATTCGAAACTCTTGAGCGTGCCGGAGCTGCTAAGGTTTGGCTTGACTCCGAAGCTGGCCAGAGAACCATGACCGATGCATTCAATTCAACAAGTAGATTTGCAAGACTTCAATCGATTAAGACTGCTTTGGCCGGAACAATGCTCTACCCTCGTTTCAAGACGACTACTGGAGATGCCATGGGTATGAACATGATTTCAAAGGGTGTCGAACATGCCTTGAAAGTAATGTCCACTGAATGTGGTTTTGATGATATGGATATCATCTCCGTCTCAGGTAATTTTTGCACAGATAAAAAGTCTGCTGCTGTCAATTGGATCGATGGTCGTGGTAAAAGTGTTGTTGCCGAGGCAATAATCCCAGGTGATGTTGTTCGATCGGTTCTCAAGACAACAGTCGATGCTTTGGTAGAGTTGAATATCGCCAAAAATCTGGTTGGGAGTGCAATGGCCGGCGCCATGGGTGGTTTCAACGCTCATGCTGCCAATATCGTGGCTGCTATCTTTTTGGCTACAGGTCAAGATCCTGCACAGGTAGTAGAAAGTAGCAGCTGTATCACTCTCATGAAAAAGTAAGTTGTGTGTTGTATGCGTGTCCAATGAACCTAACTAACAACCATCTGTAGTTTACGAGGGTCTCTTCAAATCAGTGTTTCGATGCCTTCAATCGAAGTTGGTACTTTGGGCGGTGGTACTATTCTAGAACCTCAAAGTGCTATGTTAGATTTGCTTGGTGTTAGAGGCTCCCACCCAACAAACCCAGGAGATAATGCTCGGAAACTTGCGCGAATTATTGCTGCAGGTGTGTTGGCTGGAGAACTGTCATTATGCAGTGCTTTGGCGGCTGGTCACCTTGTACAAAGTCACATGGCACACAACAGAAGTGCACCGGCAACAAGGCCTAATACCCCAGGGCCATCTACCGGTATGCAAACGCCCGTAACTGCAGCCATGACTGCTATGCAAGACAGAACTCGCTTGACAGGGTTATCTCAGGCTATTACACGGAGATCTGGCGGAGGGAAATAAAGAAATGGGATTTTAATGTACAGAGAGAAGATGCATGAGAAAAAGGAGTTTTTGGAAGACTTTTAGCAGGGAAATTTTAGCTTTGAGTACAGGATTTGGCAAAGCTTCATATATGATGGGTTATAACCCAAACTGAAGTTCTTTATCCGTTGTGGATTTAGACCTTACAAATAGAAAGGAAATAGCAGACAGAAGCAATAGAATTGACAAAATTTAATACATACTATATATATCTATTCTTGTATACTTCCTTTTAAAACAAATGAAACAAAAAATAAAATAAAACCGAAAAACCAGCCCAGCCATGCCATCCTATCGTTGTCCAGGTCAACAGGTAAATAAATATTAGAAATGGTTTAGCTTCTCTCAGACATGGTCCAAGCTTCATACAAACAAAAAAGGCAGCGCAGAAGGCTCTAGAAGGTACGGAAGTACTTTGATGGGAAAATAAATAATTGCCCGACCACCTTGCCGGTCAATTCAATCTTCTTGATTCTGTTTTGCAATTTTTAATATTTTATTTCACTTTTGAGATTTTTCACATTACTTCTTGCTTTCTAACCTTATACTCGAATTTAAATACAATACATTACAACATGGCGGACGCACTTAAAGCTCAGGGTAATAAAGCGATTGCGGAGAAGAATTTCGACGAGGCTATGTAAGTTTTCTATACCTTTCTATTCTTAGTGATGGGAGGGGATTTCCTGGTGATGAATACCCATATCCTCAGACAAAGAGGGAGTCTCTAGAAATATTCTCTGCTAGTTGACTCCAGTTCGCGAATGTAACTTGTACATCTGCGACTACTCTCGTGTTGATGGTGGGGGCGGGGAAGTTTCTTAGTGATGAACTAAATGCTGGCTATGGGCCCCTAAAAGTATGTTTGCTAACCTATTTCTAGTACCAAATTCACAGAGGCCATTGCCATCGAACCCGAGAACCATATTCTTTACTCAAATAGATCTGCTGCTTATGCCTCAAAACGAGACTTCGAAAACTCCCTAGTTGACGCCGAGAAGTGTACAAGTATCAAGCCGGATTGGGCCAAAGGATGGGGTAGAGTTGCAGCGGCTAAGCAGGGTACTGGAGATCTTTTGGGTGCACACGATGCCTACGAAGAAGCTTTGAAGCTTGATCCGAATTATGCTGTTGCTACCAAGGGCCTTGCAACTGTGAAGAAGGCAATCGACGCTGAAGCTAAAGCAGGTATGTTAGGAGTCGTTCCGGCCTATCTGGAGCAGCATTCTAATTAACTTCGACAGATGGTGTAAAGGGTGATCCAACACAGGGCCTTGGAAACATGTTCAACGATCCACAACTTATTTCGAAATTAGCAGCAAATCCAAAAACTGCAGCACTACTTTCAGACCCAACTTTCATGGCAAAGCTACAACAAATGAAGTCGAACCCCAATAATACCCAAGATCTCTTCTCTGACCCACGTATGCTTCAAGTGTTAGGTGTCTTGATGGGTGTGGATATGTCTTTTGCTGATCAGATGCCCGGTGGTGCTTCCACTTTCTCTGACCCTAAGGAGTCGGAGGAGGATATGGAAATGCCAGACTTACGACCAGCAAGTTCACAAGAGCCATCGGCAAAGAAGGCAAAGACCGAGCCAGAGCCTGAACCAGTGGATGAGGGAGCGATTGCAAAGAAGAAGGCAAAGGTCGACGCCGACGAGGAGAAAAAGCTCGGAACTGAGCAGTACAAAAAGAAGAATTTCGACGAGGCAATTGCGCATTACAGTAAAGCATGGGAACTCTACAAAGACATTACCTACTTGAACAACCTTGGTGCTGCGTACTTTGAGAAGGGTGAGTACGAAGAAGCCATCAAAGCTTGCGAAAAAGCTGTCGAGGAAGGGCGAGAGATCTATGCCGACTTCAAGATGATCGCCAAGTCGTATGCGCGTATCGGAACGTCGTATGAAAAACTTGGAGATCTTCCAAAGGCCATCGAAAATTACCAAAAGTCGCTTACTGAACATCGTACCCCTGAAGTCATCACCAAACTTCGTGCCGCTGAAAAATTCAAGCTTGACAGTGCGAAGAAGGCATACCTCGATCCGGAAAAAGCAGAACAGGCACGTGAGCTCGGAAACCAAAAGTTCAAGGAATCAGATTGGCCTGGCGCTGTTGAGGCTTACAGCGAGATGATCAAGCGTTCTCCAGAAGATCCAAGAGGTTACAGTAACCGTGCTGCTTCGTTTATCAAGCTTCTCGAGTTCCCATCTGCCCTTGAAGATTGCGACAAAGCTATTTCTAAGGATCCTAAGTTCGTAAGAGCTTACATCCGCAAGGCACAAGCATACCTCGGTATGAGAGATTATTCCAAATCTCTTGATGTTTGTAATGAAGCTAGTGAAGCCGATGAGACCAAAGCAAACACAAGAGAAATCGAACAGCAGCAACAGAAAGCTATGACTGCCATGTATGCCGCCAGGGAGAATGAGACCGAAGAGCAGACAAAGGAGAGACTTTCAAAAGATCCTGAGGTAAGTCGATTTCTTGAAAACTGATGGCTTTATACTAACCAGGTTTTTTAGATTCAAAGAATTATGGGAGATCCAGTGATGCAAAGCATTCTCCAGCAAGCTCAATCCGACCCAGCCGCCCTTCAAGAACATATGAAGAATCCTCAGATTAGGTCGAAGATTCAAGCTCTCATCGCGGCAGGTGTCATTCGTGTTGGAAGATAAATGAAGTCATGAGGAAAAGAGATATGATGAAAATGATATGGGAATCAAGGGAAAAGGAAATGCCATGGGCGACGCATGCAGGGTTGTCCTTCACGATATCGTTGATGTATGTTTAATGAGTCATCTACTAGCAGCCTTTTAGCGGATGTCATACCCAATACATTGCTTGTAAGGTAGGCAATCAATTAATTATTCACGATTTGAAGATGGTACCGTGTAATTTGTGGTTATATGGATTCGTGTACTCGAGCATGTGTAACTTCGTCAAGCATGGCTTGAACGTGGCGGTCACTACTTGCAGCACCTGAATTAGTTACACACTTAGCAATAGTTTACGGAGAAGGATGTGTCAGTTTCCAAGCATTGATGCTTATCGTATAACATTGCAATGGACAATATTCTCGACACCTGCAATCTGTAAAATGTGGACAATGAGTAAATGGTAAGATGGCCCACCAAAATTGATCAATTTCTTTCTTCTAACACAAGCTCCATCGCATTGCATTTTACTTTTCTATGTACATACACATACCAAAAGGCCCATCTATGATCCTAAAGTGGATTTAGATTAATCCATAAAAACCCAAGCAAATGCCACCCGCCCATCACCATATGTTCGTATCAAAAAAATTACACATTAGTTTACCTCCCGAAGTGCTTAATCTCAAAATATCTGAAGAAGCAATATGAAATAGCCGAAAAGGCAAACGCCAATTCGAAACCAATATCTCCGCCATAATCGGATCCACAGAGTTTGCCTATGGGACCTATGAACCATACTAGAAATTTAGTGTTAGTGATTGTTTGAGATAGTGGAAGCCGGTGATTAATTTGTGGGGAGGGGGGAAGAATTTACCTTGAGCCATTCCCAACACAGCCCCCATGATACCGAAGCAGAATGCTAATACTGCAGCAAATCCAGGAGGAAGTTGATCCTTATCCATGTAGTTCTCCGGATGATAACCTCCGAAGCCACGCTTAAAGAAAACATGTTCGGAGATGGAAATACCCTCATAAATACCCAGCCAATATGCGATGAGCAGCATGAAATTCTCCAGCACGTCCTCGAAGGCATTATAACCAGGAATGGCAATGGCGCAATAAACAATGGTTCCGATGCCCGTCCACACAAACCTCGGCACGCGCTGTGTAGCACGAGCCAGCAGCTGAAGACTCAGTGACACCGAGTATATATTCGGACAATTATTGGCGATAATCGAAAGCGCGAGAATTATGAGGCAGAATTGCCCGAATTTACCAAGTGGTGGAACCATCACTGCAGCAAGGAGTCCCCCAATCCCAGAATCCGTGTACCCGGTCATGTACAGGTTGTCGCCATCATTGGCTGCCATTGCTGTCGCAACCGCTGCGCCCAACATCTCAGTAAAGAGCAAGGGGAATGCCAAACCCGCGAATGTCCATGCGAAAATTGATGCACGACTGCGTCCTACAGGTTGATAGACTGTGTAGTCTGCGGCATAGGAGGTCCATCCTGTGGCGAAACCAAAAACGGATGCGGCGAAAGAGAGACAGGCTCCTGCTTCCGACTTGCCAATGCCCATAGCATTATTGGAGAATTTCCCCGAGTGAGCGAATTCTCCGAGCACGATTAAGAAGATGATGAAACATGGAATCCACGAATAGCGCTCGTAGGTATGCACGATCTTGTAGCCGAAAAGGGTGACGAAGAATGTTACGGCTGCGATTAGGATGATGCCTGCCCAACCAGGCATGTTTCCATTGACTGCGTGGAAGAGCTGCGCCCCTACTATGACGTTGACTGAGGACCAACCTACACAAGCAAGGACATTGAAGACGGCAACTATTTTTTGAGGGTCACATGGTCAGCAAACACGGTACAAATCGGCGATCTTTTGTATAAACCCTAGATCAAAAGAGGAAAGAAAGAATAATCAAAGAAGAAAATAAAGTGCTGAGGTGAGGCTTACTGATCTTGACTCCGTACCAGCCGAAGTAGAACCTGGAAAGCACCATTTGTCGAAGACCGAATTTAGGACCAAAAGTCGAGAAGAAGCAGACGGGTAATATGCCCAGGATGTTAACAAAGAAGATTATGAGAATGGTGTCGATGAATCCTAGGAAGTAGACGGGATAGGATAGTGCACCAATAGCGAACGAGGAAACAACCATGTTGGCGGATAACCACTATGCGATTTCATTTCCATCAGTTTTTTATACATTTTGAGGGGGGAGAGCTCCCCAAGGGGGTTTCGCTCTTGCCAATACTCAAAGTGAGGTTGGTGTAGATAGATGAAGAAATGAAAAAAGAAACAACACAAGAGGTTCTAACATACCAAAGTACCAATTTGACTCATACCATCATCCTCGCGCTCATCACTGGGAACGCGCTCGATTCCTCGCGACTCCACACCAAATCTTCCTGCTACCCGTTGCGCCTTCGCATACCAGGTGTCGCCTTCGCGCAGCGAGTCCGCATGCACGGCTCCATCATCGAGCACTAGATCATTGCTACCTGACTTCTGTCCCGATTCGACATCGTATGCTTGCGATTTTTCCTTGGTAAACGCCATGCTTATGATGCCTGGATGTGTAAATGGTGGATGAATGGGTTATTTGGGAATATCTAGGCGTTCCTTTTCCTGAGAGATTCGCTTCCCCCGGCTCGGAGTTGGTTGACACTCAACTCTTGGATGCAATACAACGATCGTTGGAAAACTCGAAGTGGTAAAAGGTAAGAGAGAGTTCCAAGTAGTGCAGGTTTTGGAATCCTGTATTGTATGTATGGATAAATTTGATGGTAGGGATGTAAATGCTAAGTTTCAAAAAGTAAAGGGCCCTCTTTTTTTCCTGTCTTTATCAGGGCAATCTCCGGCCTGGGAACCTCTTCTCTCTTTTATAAATTGGGTTTTCTCCACCTTGGAGGGGTGAATCTTTATATGGTTCCTTGTCGGTATCGGTATCTTTCTTATGTATGCCCACTTGATTCAAGGAAATCAATCTTGACAAATATCCAAATGTAAGTCTAAGCTTCATGGACTAATAAGAATATAAGATTTGCCAAATTTCCCACTGTACACATCGATTCACTCAACGATAAACAACCGGCTTCTAAATGAATAAGAATAAGAATAATAAGAATGATAGGAATAAAAATAGCAATAACTTTCAGTGGCAATGATTCACACAGCCAGATGAGCCACAAGATACTTTATTTAGCAAGCAATCTAGAGTAATAAGTATTTCTTCTTCCTTATATAATTCTTATACGAAAAGGAAAAAAAAAAACAAATAAATAGATAAAGTATGTGCAACACAACTAAAAGCAAAGCGGACTACGCCGATAATTCGTTTCTTCCTTCCTTCCTTCCTGTCCTCTCAGCTGGTGTTGTGCTGTGATATGATATGTAGTGATATGGCGGCAGGAGGAGGCAAACAAGTTTTATCTCTCCTTTATATAAGGTTCCTTCCCGTCGGTAGGGTAGGGTACTTAGTACTCAGTACTTGTAGTATAGGATAGGAGGGGCTGCGTTGTTGCGCTGCTTAAGTGCGAACTAAAAACGCCCGTCCACCCAGAAAGTAGTAGGTAATTAAGTTTGATATCGATATGGATATGGACGTGGATATGAAAAGGCCGAGAGATAAGAGAAAATGAAGTAATCTGAGACTGGGATAAGGGGGCTAGAAATCGGTACGAGTTGTTGCTAATTGCTGGGTCTAGGGCGAAAAAAAAGAAGCGAGAGAGAAAGTGGACGAGTGATGGATGGATGGGATAGATGAATTTGATGGGTGCCAGGTTTGGTGTGGAGGTACAAAAGTAAGTTTGATGGCTTTCTAGAATATAACTCAGTAATCTTTATGTAGGGTACGAGTTTCTATGATGTGTAAGTGGTAATTTCGTTGGCTTGCTTCCCTTTCGGCCAATTTGCGCTGCAATTGTAACTTCTGATGGATGAATGATGGCGGGGAAATAAGATACTGTAGATGTTTTTTTGATAGATGGATATCGTACATAGGTAGTAGAACCTCAACTATGATTCCTAAAGTATGTACTGCAGGTGTCCTCTAGAATAGTAGAATATGCATCTCTGAAATTTTATTAGTACTTATGCTATGTTTATGGTACAGCATGATATCGTACATAATACCCAGTACAGTACCTATCTACTTTGC
>JWJB01000421.1:0-11668 GCA_000812895.1 Rutstroemia sydowiana | reverse complement strand
GCAGACTCGAGGACGGTGGTGGGGATGCCGTGGCCAATGATACCGATGCACCCATTCTGGTGGAGCTTTTGGGACAATGAGCGCGCGATGGCGGAGGAGGGGGGGCTGGGATGGGGTGTTGAAGGGGGTGAGGTCGATTATGGGGATTCCTTGAGCTGGGAGTTCGAGGGTCATGCCTGTTTATGATGAGGGGAATGGGGACTTGAGAGTTGCGTTGAGGAAAGGATCTTCTAAATAAAAGGATATGGCGAGTTTATTTGATTAATTAAGTAACTACTACCAGGTTCCACGAGGTAGGTTTATTTCATCTATTATTATATGATTCCCTTTTCTTCATATTCGATTCTCATCCATCCACCCATATTCTACCCCTCTTTGAGCAAACAAGAAAACAAGCGTAAGAATAGGGCATGTATCTTATCTACAGTATCAAGAGGCTTTCATGCAATGCGCAATGCAATGCAGTAAGAACTCAGATAGGATAGTGTGAAATGCCAAAGCCAACGGTTGGGTTGGTGGTATTCTTGTTCGTGCGTGAGTGGGGTGCCGGGATCTTGGCATCAGGACCGTGCAGCGCATACTGCATGATATCAGCTTTGCCTACTCAAATAGTATGTGTCCGTACTGAAGTCATTTGAAATCCTACTGGAGCGGGATATGTTGGTTATACGTACTGCGGTTCTATTAGGTATCGGTCTCGGTACTGACTCAGGTAATTGATTTTGAGAGGTTTCCAGAACCTACGAAGCTATAGAGTAAGTGCAGTTATGGGATCCTTTGGTTCTATTTCGCCAATTGTTAGGTTGGGTAGGGTAGGTAGGTTTTTGTATTCGCTGGTTTGATGTAGGTTAGATTGGATGGGAACCCTATTGAGTGGTTTTAAAGAACTATGAGATAAGTGCCTTTATAAATAGATATATATGTATGGATGAATCAGAGATGTTAATGTCACCAGTTAAGACATGATATTATGATAGTGGTGTTATATTGAGAAGTGAACTGATCCGATCTCTTCCGATTCTGATTTTTGTGGAAAGAGGATGATGTTGGTACAGTCGAGTAGAGAAAGCAAGTACGTAATTGAAATCTGAAGCTTAAGGTGAGTCAACGGCGAGGGGTTTTGAGAGATATTATACCATATATGTGTGGTTTGATAGGTGTTAGGTTTTGTTATGTTGGTGTCTACGTGGTTGGTACATACAATGCGCTCATCCTTACCATCAATCGTCTTTTCCTAATTGCGTTTTCTGCGTCTACTCGGTAATGACCTCTTTCGTTGACCAGATATAGAATCTGCGATATTCTTACGAGGATATGATAAGTCAAGGTCACTCGGAGGAAATCACAGTTGCACACTTAGTAGATAACTTGGTAGCTGGTGCTTCATATGGATTTACCGTATGCTCAGCAGGATACTTTTATTTGGAAATGAAGCAGTCTCTAGATGAGATATGGCATGAGCAATTAACTGGGTGCATTTGATTTCAATTCCGAAGTCGAGCTAGCTAATCAGTCACTGCCAAAATTGTGATTATTCTCTATACATGTATCCTTAGAGGGTGCGCGAATCTAAGAACCATCCTTGGTGTCTCAATGACTGAGAATGTCACTCCATCCATATGCGATCTTCACATGTAAATAGTTGGTATTACATGACTGTAGAATGAATCATTCCCCGTTGGCTCGCAGTATTATCGGGATCCAACTTCTTAGCCAGCTCGATTTTCCTCTGGATGGTTTGAATACCGGGTGATCTATCTCACTTACTGGTGATGCCGAATCTCGGCTGAGTGTAGAGTTAGCGTTGGGTATAAATAATTGGGCGTTATATCATTGAATATGTGTATGAAAACGAAGTAGGGCCTGTGGATGAATTGGTGTTGGGTTGGTATTTGGAGATACCTTAGACTCAGCGGATGTCGCCATACAGTAAAATTTCCGGGTCTGCATGCATCGGAAACAAAACCTTAATTGTTACCTTTCATGAGAGTCATATAAGTGGGCACAAAGATCTAAGCCCCCAGAAGGACAAGATGCAGCGTTACGTGTTTGTTGCTTCGCTTGTTGGTAACAACGTAAGCCAGCCCCGAGTATGGGATTTCTTGCGATCCGATGTCAAGAAATTCAGTGATATCTTCGGGAACATCATAACTCAGAACTGAATCATTCTTACCGAACCCGGAATTACTGTAACATTCAGCGGCGATCATTTCGCCACCGTCTTTGATCAAAAGTTGCAAATGGAGCCCATCGTGAGTCACAAGCACTTGACTCTTGGGAAGCTGTAACCAATCCAGCCGTCGTGGTGGCATTGCTGAATGTCAAAAGCTGGCACACCCATTTCATCCGTGAGGAATTCCTATTCCAATCCGCTCCTTCGCCAGATCGTCGGGTCAAAAGAGAGCCCTCTCTTGAAACGGGGCCTAATAGATAGGATAGCCACCAGTAGTAGCGATGTCCATCAAGAAGCACCTGTGGTACTGGCCTGGCAGATAGTTCTGTCTCGAAAGCTTCCACTAGAAGCAACGTCCACAAAGAAGCCTGCCAAAGGAGACCATCAAGATCGTGGTGGCGGTGTGTGCCCATTCAAGACTTGCCGACGAGCCATTCAGAAGCAACTTGCCCAACGCAAAAGAACGGTCGACTTGGAAGATCTGTCAATGGTAGATCAGTGCAGTATGAGATCTGAGGCGAACCTGTGTACATATTGCCTTCTATACTACTCTCAGCTTTCGTCATGTCGTTGGGAAGCAGGAGCTTCGAAGAATTAAATAAGTCGATCAAAGTCCCGACTTTTAAAGATCTTCCAATAATGAAGTTTGGTCATGGGTGGAAAGTGAGCTACTGTATTTGAAAGCGGCTGATTTGCTTTTATTTCCTATTTATTACGATTCTCTTCCTTTCATTCGATATGGCTTTTCGCAAGTAAATTTATGGCTGCGCGCTGAAAACTTGAGGTATCATCTGAACTAGCGAGTCAAACCTTTAATAAATTATAGAAGGGTGAAGGGCAGTCGTTTAGATCTAGTTTCATACCGCATGGGGAATACAAATTAGGAAATGAGCGAAGTTGAAACCATGTTCCCCCAATCAACACATCCATATTCCAATGATTTGCCCCTCCTAACCAAGAACACACATGCATACAGGCCTCGACCTGCAGAATAACACATTCTGGGAATTCCGTGATCAGATCAATGCAGGGCGTATGCGCCGCATCGTACAAACACCTTCAGAAACGCAATACTCGGATGTGAAGATTAGTCCGCAATGGCACCAGTGGTTACGCCATACGAGAGCGGATGCGCCGTCACTCCAAGAGCTTAGGGGTGATGTAAGGAGGTTGCAGGAACTGAAGGTTTTGGCGAGACAGGCAGATGAGAGATGGGCTGCGAAGGGGAGTTTGATGGAGGGCCCTACCGCGAGGGGGAGGATGTTGGAGGAGGAAAGGGCGAGAGCTCTTGGTGGGGATGAGGGCGGGGATACACATCTGAGAGGGGATAGGAGTGGAGATAGATTGAACGTGGCGGAGGAGAGAGGAAATGTGAAACAATCGAGGATGAAGGACCCCGAACCCGAATACGAAAAAGAAGAAGAAACGCCGCCGCCGAGGATGAAGCAGGTGGAGACGAAGGTTCAGCCAATGGAAGAAAAGAAATACACAGATGATCCATGGAAGCAGGCGAAAGGTGGGCCGAGTGAGCAATGGCAGCCTAAAGCTTGGGATCCGAGTGATATGCCGACGCCGGCGACGCGAAGGTAATGCTAGCTGCTGCATTGCGGTTGCATGAATTATGATATTATGATTACTAGTATTATATATTATGTAATATGATGCCGTAAGTAAAGGACAAATATATTGTCTCATCTAAGTGTCTACTACTTTGGTGGAGAGAATCGTAATCTTGCTGATGGTATTGTAGAACCTTGAGCTTCTGGGCATGGAATGGATTTCCTAGAATGGTAATCTTGTCCTATCCCTAGGCATCAATGATGTTCTGTCTTCCTATATCCCGTCCCATGATCCTCCAGGTGACGGAAGCTGGAGCCTGGATGATAGTTTGTCCTGCCTATCAGCTACAATGACCTGGTCTTGTTAGCATTATTCAGCTATCCTCGGAAGATATTTCGGTTGCTTGTGATGTTGTTTGATTTATAATTCACCAAACAGTTGCAGCTGATGATGCAGCTGCCTTCCAAACAGGCTACAGGTAAGCAAGCTGTTTGTAACAGCCTACAAAAGTTTTCTTTCTCTGAGGTCACCGTCTTTCCTCCTTCGTACTCATGTTTAGTGGGCCACATACCATTGGCGGCGACCAAGGAATATCACATCACCGCGAATGCCGAGATGGCAAATGCCTGAATTGCGTCTTTTTAGATCAGTAACCGAAAGAATAAGTCATTCTGCAGGTTAAACTTGACTTGAGGGAAAGAAACATTGACTCGCCAATGAACCATGACTGAGCTTTCAAAGTTTATAATCATCAACCGAGTTTGCTGTAAGGGGCAGGGGCATTTGTCACTATTTCAAGAGACAGTACGGATTCTGAGTAACTTCCTAAGCAGCTGGGTATTGTTCTCTGCTATCCCCTTATCAAATCAAGGTGGGGGGTCAGGAAATAACATACTAGGCCAGCTACTGATGGGGAAAGAAGGGAAGAGCAAATAGTGTATGGAGGATATTTCATCTAACTTTGACTCTCAACATAGCAAAATAATATATATGCAAGCATTAAATGCTGCCCCTTTCTTTCCTTTCATATAACTTAAATCAACCTCGCTCCAGATAAAACAGCCCCCTCGAGTTCAAGCCCATCACAGAGCTCTGGAACTTAAACATAGATCTCCCTATGCTACCCTTCTCACATCCTATCCAAATATACCACTCTCGTTCCCTCCCTCGTCTTCAAATCTTATAGCTCTTGTATTCTCCGTACGTACTGTCAATTCCCATCCTGTTTTTCAATACTATTACAACCCGAAATATCTGATCTCGATCCTGATTCTTCTCCCTATCTGGTCTCATCCGTCAGCTTAGCAAGTATATAGCATAGTATATATTCATTCCATAACGATATTAGGCTATTAGCAAACCTATACCCTATAGCATGGTTTAAATCTTTTTCGAAAATAGGAATGTGAAGTGTTACTATTGATACACTGGATCTATTTATTTATCTAATAAGGTTATACTACAGTATCAGTTTCTGAGAATCAAAAGAAAGCACCTTTTAATTGAATCTTTGTCTGGTTACTGTTTTTTAATGAATGGATCACTACTCGATACACGATGTATTAAAATGCCAGTTCCTATTTCCTACTCAAGACTATTGTGTTGGTTAATTTGAATGAGTGATTGCTGAATCTCGGCTTGCTCTACTCTTGAAGTTTTACTATCTACACTTCGTACATAGTATAAATATCCCCTTCTCGTAAGACAAAGTAATCAGCACTTTGAGTAAGGAAGTTGAGATCGAAAAACTTGTAGGAATGGACAGAGACCAGGCGTAGGGTTGGAAACTATGTATTTGATTGATCCTTCCTTCCGCGTCTTCTCCCCTTCCCCTCTTCCTTTCTTCTTTCCTACCTCTAGATATAATTAACCACTTAACACTTTCCCTCCACCATCCGAGTCCTCTTCTTCATCTTCCACTATCAACGGGTGCTCTTACGGAAATGCTAATTTCTCCTATTGCTTTTTGGTTCGTTTGGCTTTGTTGTTTGTTGTGCTGTTGTTATCTTTTATACGGTCATCTATTGCATTATCGTCTTATACTAGCATCCATACACTATCATCCATCCACTACCATCTCATACACTAACATCTCATATACTACCATCTCATATACTACCATCTCATATACTACCATCTCATATACTACCATCTCATACTTCTAAAATTTTGTCCCAAGAAATCATCAAAGCCATACAATCCATGATTTACCTTGATGTTTTAACCATTTCCTTCACGAGCAAAACTGGGTTGGGAGGAATCCTTTTTAAATCTTCCGGTCCCAGCAACTGTCTCGGCTAAGCACCATACGAGCTATGTTATTCACTGGGCCAGCTCTTTGCCATAGTACGTGACTTGAAATAGGTTGTTATAAGTTTAATTTTGGAAGACTGTTGGGGATTGCGAATTGTCGCAAGATTCGGGGGAAAGGTTTGCGCACTAGCACAAAAGTTTCTGGATAAAGATATACCATGCCATCTTCAAGTAAATAAATATTCACATCATGGTTTATTTTCATTCCAAAATATAGGCCTTTTACCATCTTGCGCTGGGCTTTATGGCGGTGCCTGGTTTAGGTACTACTATGCCTGCACTACCTGGAAATCTACACCGGCACGACCTTGCGTTCATATATTAATAGTTTATAGGCTGCACCCGAGCTATACGTGAACATCCTCACAAATAGGTTACCAACATGAATGCAAGTATGCGACTAGAGTTGGTCCTCATTATATATTAATTAAATGAATATAGATAGATGCATATCATATGTATTTGCGTACTATTAGGACATAAGAAGTGAATAGAATATCCAAGAGGTTCACCTCACTAGAGAAGCAATGTCAAGATGCCATACAATATTTATAGGCTGCACCCGAGCTATACGTGAACATCCTCACAAATAGGTTACCAACATGAATGCAAGTATGCGACTAGAGTTGGTCCTCATTATATATTAATTAAATGAATATAGATAGATGCATATCATATGTATTTGCGTACTATTAGGACATAAGAAGTGAATAGAATATCCAAGAGGTTCACCTCACTAGAGAAGCAATGTCAAGATGCCATACAATATCCATGATGTGATTGCCATTATGGTGATAGTGATAATGACCAGAACAAGAACAATAAGAGGAACTTGCCCAGCTAGCTGACATATTGATTCGAGAATCACCAACTAGGTATACCACGTCCATTAAGTAACTCTTCTATTTGAAAGACTCTCTCCTATCAATATCCTGCTAGGAAGAATGCACATAAACAACATACATGAAAATGCAGTCCTTGGGAACCAATAACCAGGGGTATCATACCATACATAATTCCCATAAATCTACCTCAACTCCCCCAACCTTACCACAAGCCCATCCCATAAACACCAATCCGTGAAATTCCCCATGACGTACATTACAAATCATGACTGTGAACTACTAACCTCCACCCAATCCATTAAACTTCTCAATCTCCTAGAGCTCGCCTGCAAAAACAGTTTAGCAACATCCTCATCCTTTTTAGTTGCTGCATCTCCTCTCCTCCTTGAATCTGCTTTAATATTCTTCTCCCTCGCTTTGATTCCATTCTCAATTGCCTCGTCCAATTGCGGTGTATGGCTCGCCACACACTGTGTCAAAAATAATCTGAATAAATTCTCTACTAAAATAGAGTATTTCGCATGATCTTCTATTGAAGACGTCATAGGACAATGAGGTAGATAGCAAACCTCGAGAAGCTTTTGAGAAAGCGCATCATTTTCGGCGTGGGAGATGTCTTCAGGGATGGGGGCGGAGCGCGGGAGATAGTGCACGCAGATCAATTGGATGAGGGAGACGAGAACTTCGGGTAGAAAAGGCGAGAGACGAGAGGGTGATAGTAACAGAGAGAAAGAGGGAACTGGGAGGGGTCGCGTGAATTCGGAAAAGAGATCGTAGACGATGTGGATGGGTGCAAATTCATCGGGGAGGAAGAACGACACACGGGAAAGCTGAGGTTTGATTAGTATGAATTGCAAAGTGTGTTTTTTTTTCTTACCAAGGTCATGACTTTTTGGCGTAGCATGATTGCGTCTGAATCTCCAATGGTTGAGGCGTATGTCGGAATCCCTTTCTTGGTTGACTTCACGTCTGGTTCTGGTGAAGCTTCCGAGGAACTGAATTCGATATCATCAGCTTCCTCCTCATCGTAATCTCCAAAATCCTTGACCGCTGCATCCATTCTTTCATCCCATTTCCGCTTTTGCGAGCTCTTATTCCGTTCCTTGGTTTCGTTTTCGAAGATTTCTGGGAAGTCCTTCAAGGATTGTGGAGAACCATCCGCGAAAACTGCTTTAACGATCCGTCGTACAGGTGTGCTGCTATACTTACAGTCGAACCCCCCAAGGTACCTAACGAGTAATGAATCCTTCAGCATTTTATATTCTCGGGGAAGCTTATCCGCTTCTGGTTTCTGCTCGTCGATGTCGACCCGATGTTTCTCCTCATCCATGACTTCTCGCTCATGCCAATCTGCATCCAAAACTTCCAACAAGTACTCAAGAAGAACCTTCCAATATCTCCATCGCTTATGATATTTGACACTGCAGTTGAATGACCATCCCACAATGTGCCAAAAGTCCTTCGCGCATTTCCACAAGCCATGTTTTGATATTGTACCTTTTATTCCATTCTCTTGCTCCTCATCCGAATTACTATCTCCCTCATTATCAACGACAATTCGACCTCGGCGAGTGTTTCGACCTCTGGCTGATCCTGGTGTATCGAATGAAAATGCTTGATCAAAACGCGCATTTCTAGGTCCTACTCTATACAGGACATTTCGTAAAAGTGTAATTGATCTTGAAGTTATCTCAGCTCGTTCTTTATCGGAGGCTCGGGTGGTATGGAGAGGATGTACCAGCAGAGTACTAGCTATCTGCAGGTATTTTGGATGCGGTATACAAGCAGGTTTTTTAACTGTAATGGGCTGTGAAACACCAGCGAGGAATACATTGGAGAGCAATGTAAGAGCTTGCTTGTCTATTCAAAAAGTAAGCCATGATATACAATAATGTTCGCGGAGTTCAAAATTCATACAAAGTCGTTCGTCAAAATAGATTGTAGTATGTTCAGAAATCTCATCTGAAATTTGTTTGGCTTCACGATATTGTAGCTTTTTCATAGAAATAGTATCGTCATTCGAATCTGATGCCATTGGAGATGTTGCTCTAATGGTAGAAAATGAAGATCTCGAAGATGATGGCGAACCTCTAGCTGTATAAAATGTAGAAGGTGGAGAAGATGGATTTAATGAATTTGCCATTCTGAATATTATTAGACGCGATTCTTTTTATAATTAACGCGTCAAATAGGCAAACAGGGTTGGTTGTCGTGAAATTAAATTACTTGTGGGGGTTTGAATTTCCGGTATTAAGTGAATTGATGAATGAAGAGAAGAGGTTTAAAATCCCAAATAACCTAGCTTGACCCCGCCATTTTTAGTGGCATGGCACTTCCTTCAACTTTCAACCTTCAACCTCACAATTACTTCTACACATCACCCAATTCATTGATTCTACAAACTTCACCCCGGAATGTCTGTTTATTAGTTTGAATCAATATTGACAACAATAGACTAGAACATCCGATTTCATTCTTTGAAGTTCCTGTTAAGTATGTTTACAACAGCTAACTTCCAGCAATCAGGGTTCCAGGACTTTAGTTGTTAGCTAGACAGAAAGATTTATTGGATACTATCATGCCAGCACTTCTACAAAATACAGTCTGTAGGTGCAAAGGCAGCTTTCCGCGTCCAACCAAGGAAACCCACTGAGATATGTTTTTATTTGTTAAAACTCTCACAAGGCACTATGCTACAAACCTGCAAACAGATTAATCGAGAGAGATCATCACTATGGTTACAAACGCTGTTTATTGGGGATTGAATTCAGAACGAATCGTTTCCTATCAATTTGTCATTATCGTTGACACTAAGATGCGAAGCCCAGTTCCAATTAAATCGACATAGTCAAACTTTTCCAAAATCTCATCTGATCTCAAACCGAGGTTTTCAAACCAAGCCATTATAGTAGCGGTAAATATGTCAAGATTGAGAAAAGGGATTGCCGGCGTGGGTCTTGAAAAATGTTCCCAGTACGATCTAAACTTATTCGGAATACGACCGGCGCAATGCAGCACTGGCGTATCTATGGAAGCGGCATCGCTCAGGTTGTATATATCACCAGGAATTGGCCTTTGTTTCTGACTCCCACTAGTGAATGCAACAAATCTATGACCACTCCGAATCTTCAAAATTCATAACAATTTCAATATTTGTTGATTCTTAGGTAATCAAGTTGGACTATTGGTTTGATCCTGAACATTATGACTAAGGACTGGAATTCCAGCAAGCACTTAAACAAGAAGTTATTTGAGATTCATCATTGATATGGTGGTAGGTTTATTGCATACACTGGTATTCCCTATATATTACAACTTGCATGTTCTCTAGTACGCCAAGGCCAATTTAATACATAACTCCAAAAGACAGCTAATAGGCCTCCAAGCTAACGTATTTATACCCAGGCCACTACAATCTTTGCGAGGTAGACTTTTCACAGAGGCAGTGCCCATCAACCTCACCCATTGCTATCCTTCTTTATCGCGAATTTGTGTTGCTTTAAACATCATATCCGAATACTCATTGAACGTCACCGGCTCGTAAAACCTCTTTCCATGCGCCTTTACAAGCGAAGGCTGCGGCTCAATCACCCCATCCGGTAGCGGAACTACAAAATAGGGTATTGAGTATCTGGCTGGTGTTGGGCCTCCGCTTACTTTTCCCTCGACCACCACTCGATGAAGAGCCGAGGGGTAGAAGTCTTGGGAAATTTGTTAGCTAGCTTAGCAGATACTGTACTGAGGAGTGGAAGATGTTGATAATGATTTGGTATTGTGATTATAGATGGGCTTACTGTTGGAGATGCGCTGAAACATATCACCTATGTTCAAGTATATAATACTATCCATTGGGATGGCAGGCATGAATTCGCCAGTTTCACGGTCGCCGAATTCCAATCCCCCGCTCGAATCTTGGATGAGAAGCGTAAAAGAGCTGCTTTGGTTAATCTTACCGCACATCAAATTCTCAGCCGGAGAAGAGTTCAACAAACAAAAGAGAATACACACACCTCCAATCTGTATGCGCACCTAACCTTCCTACATCTTCCCTTTCTAGCATATCCTTCCCAACTGACGGATAATGCAATAGTCTCAACTGGTTATCATGACCTGTATGCAAAGCTCTTACATTCTCTGCCTCCTTCTCCGTCAACTCGAGACTCAGGATCAACGCATCTAGTATCACATTTGCAATGTCATTCAACATCCAGAACAGATCCGTGGTTTGTTGACGGAAAGATGGGAATACCGATTCGGGAAGCCAGATGTTGTATTGGGTGGTATTGGAATCACTGCCAATTTCATAGCTTTCCTGGAGCGGAGTGGGTTTGTGTCAGATTGATTTATTTTTCTTCTCTTCTATGTAGAGATATAAGGGGATGAAGAAGAGAGAGGAATCTGCCAAAAAAAGCAAACCCATATAACAAATCTACTACACCAACCTTATAATCATCAATCCTCGAATACGTATCCTTCAGATCAGCCTCCTCCGTCTCCAAGGCCGTCTTTGCGGCGCCCTTTTCTCTTCCTATACCGGAATACCCACGATGCGGGACGAGGCCATCCGGATGCGGGGCTTTCATCTTTTCTTCGTAGGGGAGATCGAAAAGGGTTTTTGTTAGTGATAAAGCAGACTCGAGGACGGTGGTGGGGATGCCGTGGCCAATGATACCGATGCACCCATTCTGGTGGAGCTTTTGGGACAATGAGCGCGCGATGGCGGAGGAGGGGGGCTGGGATGGGGTGTTGAAGGGGGTGAGGTCGATTATGGGGATTC